>MDJU01000125.1:0-66311 GCA_001721665.1 Trichoderma pleuroti
GGCAGGGCCAAGGGTTTTTGGGAAGAGGCCGCGGAAACGGGCAGGAGGGGCTTCGGCGCCTGGGGTTCCGATGGCGGTGGTGTTGGCGTTGGCGGTGGAAGAGGCAGTCGCGATGAGTGCGTCGCGGCTGCTGCTGTTGCTGATGGCGGAGACAGACTTGTCGGCCGACTCGTCAAAAGTGACGGTTTGGTTTGGCTCACGGCTGGCTCGACGAGGCGGAGCGGGCGGGCGCGTGGACGTGCGGGCGGCGGCAGACGACGATTCTTGGGAGGAATTCGGGGCGGCACTAGACGGCACGGACGCTGGCGACGACTTTGTCAATGGAAGCGCGGCTGCTTCGACTTGGGCTGCGGCTGCGGCTGCGGCTTCGACTCGAGCAAGAGGAGAAGCAGGCGGCGGCTTGGTTGGCAGAGGTGACGCGGAAGTGAGATTCAGCGGGCCATGGCCGGCGCCGGGTGTGGGCGGAGCGTCGAGGCCGCGGCCGGTGGCAGCGACGTGCTCAGCAGCTGCCGGCGAGGCGGAGGGGGCCTGTTGCGCCTGTTGCTGCGACAAAGACTGCGGCGGGCACGTGGATCGCGGTGGCAGTTGCGATTGCGATTGCGATTGCGAGGGCGAGGGCGATTGCGACTCGTCCTCGTCGATGCTGTCGAGGCTGGGCAGGCTGGGAATGCTAGGCAAGATGCTTGGGCCGGGCGTCGGGGGAGCGAGAGGAGGAAAAGTCAGCAGCGCCGGAGGAGCTGGCAAAGGAGGAGAGGGAAGCGAAAACGGTGGCGCTGGCTGGCGTGGGCGTTTCTGCACCTGTCTCTGCTGCTGTTTCTGATTCTGCTGCAGATCGCCGCCAGGAATGGGGCCGCCAGCAGAAACCACGGCGCCGCCTGTGCCTGTGCTTGTGCTTGTGCTCGTTGTACCTGTACCGCCAGCGTCGGCGGCGGCGGCAGTAATACGAGGACTAGCACTAGCAGCGTCCGTGGTGCCAGCAGTGGTTCCCTGGTCGCTCTTGAGCACCGCCATACCTTGTCCGTCGCCTTGGCTCTGGTCCGTCTCGTAGCGGCTCGCTTCTTCACTGTTTAGGCTTCGGCGCGGACTCTGACCCTGAACGCGGGTCCCTGCCGAGGCCGGGAGCTGGTGCGGGCGCTGTGGTTGCCGTTGGTCTAGCGCTGGTAGTGCCTGTACCATGAGCTCTCCTGTCGAGGGCTGGCGCTGGAGATTGCTCATGGCAGCGGGGGAGGCGGGATCAAGAGCAGAATCAAACGTAGCTGCTGCTGCTGCTGCCGTCTCCGTGTCGACGCCGTGATGATGCTGTTGTTGGCCGGATTGTTTGTCGTCGTCGTCGTCAGCCCCCTTTTCCTCTCCAATGCTGTCAAAGTAGCCCTGGCCATGCCTGGACAGCAGCGTCGTGATGGCTTCTGTTGGCGCTACTGGGAGCTGGGATGTTGGCGATACTGGCGAGACTGGCGAGAGAGGGAAAGCCGCGCCGTCGGGGACGCTTCTTCGCTTCTCGGCGTCGGCAGCCTGCTTGGGTTTCTGCCACATCCTCCAATGCTGCCTCGTGCGCTGCTGTTCAGCGTCGTTGCTGGTCAGGGTAGAGTCACCAGCGTCGCTGACATCGTCACCGCCGCCGCAGCCTCCTATTCCTGCTCCTCCGTCCCCCGTCATCAGCTCCAGAGACAGCGTCAGTGTCTGGGATGAGGGCTCACGTGGGAATGGGAACGAGGGCCTCCTCTGGCCGATGATGCCGGGCGTCGTGGGCGGCGACGAAGAGTCACCCTCATCACCTAGAACTGACACCTCGGACTGGCGCCGTCGCCGCCTGAACAGCGTTGCCTTGAGCTTGTTAGCAATGTCCGGCGCCATCCTCCTTCAGCCTCGTTTGCTGCCCTGAAGCAGAAGCAGAAGCGGGAGCGGCAGCAGGATCAGGCGCAACCAAGATGAGTGCCATGCAAGACAGACAAGGGGGGGGGGATTGAAAATGAGGCTGATGGGGGGCGGAGATTAAAGAGTCGGGATCTGATGAGTCTTGGAGATTATCCGAGAGATAGAGACGGCAAGGGACCGGACGGGCTGCGAGGAAGACGACAGTATTGCTAGAGCCGAGAATCGATCAAGTCAAGGCCGACAGGCCGGTGGAGCACTAGAGGAAGGGGGGGAATAAAGATGAAACGAAATGCCAAAGGTGAGACGACAAGTCAGTGGGCGAAGAGGGAAAGGAAAAGAAACAGGAACAAGAGGCTTCCGAAGTCGAGAGAAGGCGAGAGAAGGAGAGTCGAGATGGAGGAGAGTTGAAAACCCGCCGACCCTTAGGGCATCACGACGGCGCATGCAGCTCGCATGATCAGTCGTATTTGGGCGCTTGGACTCGTTGCTGCTGCTCTCGCGTGGTTGTTTGGGGTTGGGGTTGAGAGAGGCGAGGCGAGGCGAGGCGAGCAGATGAATCAGTTAATCATGCGAGTGATGGGCTCCAGTCAAAAGGAAGGTACCTGTGCGGGAGTAGTGCCAGACGTTGACGAGGCCTCGCCTTGCTTTGGGTCTTGCCTCTGCCTTGCCTTGCCAGAGCGCACGTCGAGCCAAACGGAACCAAGCCAAATGGGCTGCAGCCTCTTGGGGCCCAGCCCACTGCAGGCAGAGGTACCGGTACCTACGGGGCGCCGACAGGGGCAACTGTAGGTAGTCAATGCTGGCCTGGATGGATGGGATGGGATGGGGGGACGGCCCAAGTCCGGGCAGGGGAGCCCGCAGGTGTGATTTGATACCCGTTTGTGCGTTTGTGCGGGCATGTAGCGTAGCATGGGCGAGTGCAGGCGCAGTCAATGCTCAATTGCACATTGTCGTCGTCTTCCAGCATGATGCACACAAGGCAGCTCCCGTCAAGACAACCAGGCCGCATTCACCTGGACGGATGGACCGCCGTGGCCCGGGCAAATTTGTCCTCATCCTTGTAGGGGAGGGCCGTCACCTTGACTCGCATCAAATAGTATGGAGCGACCCTTTTTTTTTCCCTCGATCCCCCCAAGCCCAAGCTCCCCTCACCCATGCTCCAGGCCATGTTCGCGAGATGTGCTCGAGCTAGCACCGTCTCTGATGCTCCGCAGCAGCAGCATTAGCAGCATCGTGCTCCCTACTCGGTGCATGTGCCTGCGCTGTACAAGTGCGCGAGAGCATAACGCAAACGTCTTTGGTGGTGGCCTCCATGTAGCAAGACGAGTTGGGCGGGCAACGACGAGGAGGCGGCGGTCAATGGATGCCCCCAGCCCGACCATTGTGCCGGCTCTCTTCATCAGTCTGCACATTATTTGATGCTAGCTCAGGTGGCCACTCCTTTATCGACAGCCGCTGAGGCTACCGTCCAGCACAAGCGTACAGGGGGGGGGGGGGTGAAGTCCAGATGGAGAAGCTAGAAGGGGACAACAGGTTGAGGCTGCCGGAGGGTCTCTGATAGGCGTGCTAGGCGGATGCACCGGGGGCAATCATCCGCCTGCAAACCAAAAACAGCCAGGGATTGGGGCGACAAAGAGGGGAGGTTCCGAATGGTGGCTGCACCAGCAATTTAGTGCTGGCGTGGGCGGTTGGTCTTGTTGACGCTCCAGATTCCACAATCCATGTCCGCTAAACATCTGGTTTCGCGCATGAAACGTGGAATCTCGATGCTGGGTTGATGTTCAATGTCCAGGTTGATGTTCGATGCCCGGTTCAATGTTTTGTTTCCCATCTTGTTTTCATTACTCCGTAGGTTGGGCTTTTCTTCTCTTCATGGGTCCCCCCCATGCCACATGGGTCGTAGGGATTCGTTAGTACGACGGGAGTACAGGCGCAAGATGGTACCTTGGGAGTTGAGCAGCTACTAGGTACTAAGGGTTTCAAACTGGTAGCTTGTTTATGCATCAAATCACCCAAGCACAAGCAAGCACCCTCACGATGCCCATCTCTATCCGAGCCCTTGGTGAAACAGCCATGCACGTGCTGTGTTACTCCACAGAGAGACCTGGGGGAATCGAAAAGCATTAAGACCAGACAAACGAAGAAAATCGGGCCATTCCCTACCGGTGCGCTGTATTGCTGCTGGCAATTCCGCCCGTCTGTACAGACTACAGGCATGATAGCCGGTATACGAGAGAGAGGAGGGGGGGAGGGCGCTCTATTTGCCGCTCCGTGATGGACGCCCATTCGTTGAGCCCTGTCGACTATGTGGTTGCAACGCAGCCAACCTGCCCCGTAAGTCCTGCTCTGTTGCATGAAGCGTGCGCGCAAGAGGCTCAACAAGGAAGTGCCAGACATGCACAGCAGCCGGCCATCACCTAGGGAGTCAGGCTTTAAGGGGGGGGGGGGGGGGAGCATCATAGATCCTGCGTGCTGAGCCATCTCTAGACCAGCTCCCCCCCTCACGCGTGAATTGGCTGTGCGTGTCACAACAGGCGCCACGGTTTGGCTCGAGCTGGGCGGGCGTTGGTGCACGCATGGGCTACTGCTGCAGCCATCGTACGAGAATCCGGACGTGCGAGGTTGGCTTGTCCTGTTGCCATTTGCCCAACTCGCCAGCCGCGGCATTGAATCAGCAAGTGCCAGGCTCGAGGGCCATCGTCTCGCCGCGTGTACGAAGCTGCATATCCCACAGCTCCTCGAGCACAAATGCGTCGACTCGCATACATGTGCTGTGCTTGGTTGGGCCTGTAGCACGGCGAACATTGAACCCAGGCCGGCGAACAAAACCCGCACAGTCGCTGACATGGTCGTATCAATAACCAAGTGGCAGGTGGACGACAATGTGATGCATCACAAATAGAGAAGCGTTCGGTCAGCCACAAGTCTCAATCTGATGCACTTTGACGGCAACTTTTCAAGATTTGCTTGTACTGGTACCGCGTCGAGCTTCAACGTTGCCACCGTCGAGGGCACATGTCCTCGCTTAGGCCGGCCACCGTTTGCAACATCAAGTACTGCATGCTCCTCATGTTGTAAGCTGAGTTTGCACGTCAGCCATTCTTCTTCTTCTTCTCCTCCTCCTCCTTGATTATCCCCTTCTTCAATGTCTGTGTTATTCTTGAATCCCTTCTCTTGCCTTGCTTTAGCTTTTCCTCCGTCGTCGTCGTCGTCCTTGCCTCATCTTGTTCAAAGACAAGCTAGGTAGCTACCCTGGAAACAACGAGTGAAGAGGGGAACAAGTGTGCCAACTTAAATCTTGGCCATGGAAGGAGGGGCGCGATCATCTTGCCCGGGCTGTCAAGTCGGAATAGAGTGTGTCTAGGCCAGGCGCCAGCAGGGTACTCATCTCCACAGCAGCTCCTTCCTGGGACTGGCTGGCAACGCAACTGGCCGCGAAGCTCCAGCACTCGGTGCTGCATCATAAGCACAACCTTGGAGCTGTATATCCAGCATGGACATGGGATCATGTCCTCATTTGTTTCTCCGGCAGCGAATGGGAGCTTCTCCCTGCATCCGGCCACTGACAAATGCATCAAATCCATGGATATCAGATACATGTCTGGTACCCTGGACAAGCAAGAGGTATAGCATAGCAGCTGGTGGTGCGTGCCCTGAGCCGTAGCTGTAGCTGTAGTAGCACCGAATCCTCGTACAGGCGCCCCGTGGTCATGGTTCTGGGCTGGTACGAGCACTGGCGCTCTGACTCGACTGCCGGCGTGTCATTCGCCCCCCCAAAAGCCCCCCAGATCCTGCACGAGCTGAGCTGCTCCAGGGATCGGGCCTTGGTTGATGGAGGTGAATTCGAGAAAAGCGGAGCTGGCGCCATCATTCCGTGGCCCCCACCTGAGCTCTTCCTGTACCTGCATTGCATGGGAATTGCCAGCACACAAGCTCTCCAACCTGCTCACGGCCAAGCTTGTCTCGCCGGGCTCTGAGTTGTCTCTTCCGTCTTGTATCCAACGAACCTGGTCCTGGAACTCTGCAGCCTCGCAGTCTCACATACGAGCACGCCGCCAGCCAGTGCGAGCATCGACATCTCCCGTGGCTGGTCGCGGTGCAGCAAAGCCCCGTCTGTCCTTGGCCACAGAGCTCACAGGGCGCCATCATCATGCCAGCGTCGTTGTCGCCCTCTGAGCCATCCCTGAGGGAAGCCACTCCTGATGACAAGGGTCATGACTTGGCCTTGGATAGGCCTTTGCCCCTGGATAGGCCTTTGCCCCGACGCCCCAGGACGCCCGCTAAGCTCCTGCGTCTTGGGGTGCGCAATCGCCGCCACGAGTACCTGGTGCAAACCCCGTCGTATTTTGACAATCTGGAACATGAACTTGCCGGTATGATATCGCATCTCGTTTTTCGATCCCTCTCCTATCATCGGCTGGTGGGGTCACGTCGACGATCCTGTAGCCTCGAGATAGAGCTCACCCACCGTCCCTTTCCAAACCTGACTTGACCTGAAAACCAACCGTTGCGGCATCATGTAGATCCTGTCCTGTATGGGCGTCTTGTCAAGAGACTTCAATCTCCAGCCGAACAACAGGCAGAAGGAAACGCAAAGGGCTATAGTCGCACTCTCGAAGCAGACCTCGTGAGAGGCGAGACCCATCTCTCAAACCTCTATCTAGAACGAGAGCAGGGTGGCCCGATACCACAAGATTCAAAATTGCTAGGCGACGGAGGCGCCGGCACCAATCCATGGGACGCCAACGCACAGGATAAAGAGCACGGCATGCAGCTTTGGCATGCGTACCTCGAAGTCCGCTTTGTGGAGGGACTGGATGAAGACTTCGACTATGAAAAGGTTGACGACAATTATAAATACGACACCATGGCGATTCGGGACGCCGAGGATGCTTGGTTCGATGACGAAGAGCCCAGCTGGGTAGATGGGGATCAGTTTTCCGTTCGGCTAGGAGAGACCGGTGTCCAAGATTTCTGAGTCTCATCGACAGAAGCTCTCGTGGTCTTGAGTCTTTTCATACTGTTTTCATTCAATAGGGTGTCTCGGCTGAGAGCTGGGAAAAGTAGACAGTCCTCCGAGTTGTCCAGTATATGGCATTGTCGGGCGTGATATCGCAGAGGACAAGGTTGCGCAAGCATTTGGGTTACTATTCTCTTGCACCAGCGCCAGTGAGAGTCTGTGTCGTGACGATTGCTTGGTGAAACTTCGTGTCTGTAATGTAAACTCCCTGTTCATAGGGCTTGTCTCCGTAAGAGTCTGTCTTCGTACCCAACGGACAGGTTTCGCGCTCCGACTCGACACCGCTTGGCCCAATCATACACACATGAAATGGTGCCGATAAGATTCATGTGCTTGCAGGATAGTCGTAGTCGCACTTGTTCAGTATCCACAGCACCGGGCCTGTAAGTTGCAAAGCCGTCGACAGTAATAACATCACAACATATTATGACGTAAATGCAATGTAGAGGTCGAATCATCGCGGTGAATAGTAGTTCTCCGTAATAGCAACGGCCTTGTTTGACCTGCCTCATTGAGAAAGGGTATATTCTCCACAACACACTGAGCAGCAGTTTGTTTCGCTCTCCCAGGAACCAGAATGCTGTCGCTTTCAACATACGAAATGACGAGAATGCAGAGTTTGAAGCTCTAGGTCAGACATCGGTAGGGTTGACATCTGGCTTGCGCTAACCAGGCGATCGACATCCACGATTTGCCCAAGCTGAGAGCATGAGATGCCTGTGAGTCTTGGCAATAGTCGCATCGTATTGCAGTGTCATGGTGGAGTAACTGCCTTTAGTTTGCCCACTACTCCGTACTCCGTAGATGATGATACAACAAAGTGATTAGCGCATATACCTCCCAAATTCGTCAGGACCAAACCTACCGCTCGCTCAAGGATAGTCTCATGTCGGGTATCGAGATCAAGTGGATTTCTGACCATGGCTTGCCCATAATAGGAGCACCGGAGTGACTGGTCCGTTGTCTTCTGAATTAGAGGTTATATCATGGCTCTTGTCCTCGACACACTCAAACCAATCAGTGCCTCTACCATCGCAAGTTGCGAAAGAGTAGCCGTCCATCAGGTTCCCAACCCGCATCGGCGCATTGTCAGCATGTCTGCCCGCATAACCTCCCCCCGTTAGCAGGCCTACAAACAGGACTCATCCCCTGCCTGACACCGGTAGTCAAAGATTCTCCCGCCGCTATGGGTCGTTATCCCATCCGTCGGCGATTAGGACTTTAGCCGACATTGTTTCAACTTGGGAGAGAGAGGCAAGTGGTACTGCCCCAACTCTGGGGCAGAGCTCGAATGCGGGGTTCAAAAGGTAATCATGAGATGAATCGTGTGGTAAACTTCATTGCAATGTCATCTTTTCGACAAGTCCTTGGCAGGGGCTGTAAGCCCTTTGCCGTCAGCATCGATCAATCTTCTGTCCCGACGGGATTATCGACCCGTGTCTTCCGGTATGGGGGAGTATTCTCGTATAAGTATGGCCCAGAGAAGCAATAGGAATGGCAATTCAGAGTGCCGAAAAAACAAAGATTGACTAGACGCGGTCGGAGGAGTTACTTGTCAATATGCGTGTATCCTTCAAGTTGGCCTGCACGTTGTTGTGCTCTGGGGCTGCTGTGAGCGCACAGTCGCCAACAGTAAACTTGGGATATGCGACCTATCAAGGTACGACATCTGGTGGGATCAATAGGTTCCTGGGTATGAGATATGCCGCCGCTCCGTCTGGAAATTTGAGGTGGAAAGCTCCAACGGCTCCTCCTACAGTGTCTGGAGTCCAGCAGGCCACACAGGTATGTTTCTCCATCCAACGCCTCTCCCTTGCCCATCACTGACGTTCTTCACTCCCCATTGTGCTTAGTTTGGGAATGTTTGTATGGCCACCAATGCCGGACCATCGCCGCAGGGTCAGAGCGAAGACTGCCTCTTCGTCAATGTTTGGGCGCCTTCGGGTGCTGGGCCCAACTCTAAGCTCCCCGTGTGGGTTTTCATCCAGGGTGGAGGGTTCGAAAGCTTGGCTTCTGCAGGAACAGACGGCAGTGGAGCGGTGGCCAACTCGGGAAACAACATTGTCTTGGTGACCCTGAATTATCGAGTGGGAATCTTTGGTTTCTTTGCCAGTTCGCAGATCCAGGCCAACGGAGTGGCGAATGCCGGCCTGTATGACCAACAAGCTGCCCTGCAATGGGTACAGCAGCATATTGCTCAGTTTGGTGGTGACCCGGCTCATGTGATCCTCCATGGACAGAGTGCTGGTGCAGAGGCGGCGTCATTGCAACTTCTCTCTTTTGGTGGTAAAAACCAAGGCCTTTTCGCAGGGGCCATGTTTGAATCCCTTCCGCAAATCACCCAGCCAAAGGTGTCAGAGATTCAATTCCAGTACGATGCTCTCGTCAGCAACGCGGGATGCAGCTCCAGCTCTGATTCACTCTCTTGTCTTCGCGGCCTCAACACCACAGCCTTGCAGCGGTTCAACGTACCCATCGTCTATCCTGGCCGGCCAAATGCCCCAAACTACCCGTATGTGCCATGTGTTGACGGCGTGTTCCTGCAAACCGGTGCATACGAGGCCTTCCAAGCGGGCAAGTTCGTCAAGGTTCCCATGTTTTTCGGAAGCGTCACAGATGAAGGGACGACCTTGGGTGCCCCCAACGCGGCATCGCCCAGCGATATTCAGACCTTCTTCCAGAACAACTATCCTCGCCTGACAAGCCAGAATACGTCTGCAATCATCCAGCAGTATCCACAGAACATTGAGCCTCCATTTAATAACCATGCAGCCTGGTTCCCAGCTGCTGAGCTCGCGTACGGAGACGTACTCGTCACTTGCCACGGACTCAACTTTGGGAAATATTTCATACAGGCTGGGCAGCCAATCTGGACATACCGCTTCAATGTCTTGACTCAGAGCAACATTGCAAGCGGGGTCGGTGTCCCTCACGGGTTTGATCTTGGTGCAGTCTTTGGAGGTGGCTACGACAACTCAGATCAGACAAACGTGGCTCGTTTGCAAGGATACTACATATCCTTCGTCCGGTCGCTAAACCCAAACACATTTGCGTTTTCTGGTTCAACATCATGGCCGCAGTGGAATGGACAGGCAGGAGGACAGAGGCTTGTGATCAACAACAACAACACGGTAGTTGAATCTGTCCCGCAAGCTCAGATGAGTCGGTGTGCTTTCTGGGAGAGCTTGGCTGCACAGTTGGAGATTTAGTGGCCTTCGAGTAGTGGTAGCGATAGTGACAATTCTTGAGCCATCTGAAAGTTTTGGACGTTCGTGATTGGTTTTGTGCGTGAGTGTCGTGTTTTTCGGCGATGAGGAGGAGCATTGATGTGAGTTTTGAAAGTCAGTCTCCTTCCCCAAATGCCAGAATATGTGAACAATGCTGGAATACAAGTAATGTGTGAGAGGGAAAGGGTGGATACGTACTTGTTGCGTGAAAAGTGGAAGCTTGCTTGCTTGCCAAATGCCCCCTCTCTCTCTCCATTCTCCCCCAATTTTTTTGATTTTTGAGTTTTTTTTTCTGTTTGCTCATTTGTTTCCAATTGCTTGTTTCGGGTCCGATTCTTTTCCTTTCCCATCTCCATTACCAAGATGAAAGACGTGTTGGATTGGCAAACCCATAGGCATAAAAGAAGGTGCGTGAAAGACACAGAAGAGTGCTTAAAAGACATAGAAGAGTGCTTGAAAGACGCAAAAAGAGTGTGTGATAGAGATAGAAGAGTGCGTCAAAGACACAAAAGAGCACGTGAAAACACGGAAAAGAGTGCGCGAAAGGTACAGAAGAGTGCGCGAAAGGCGCAACAGAATATCTAGGAAATGAGTTAGCATTTGAAGATGGTATAATGCGATGAAGTTTCTCACACCTTCAACTCCAATCTGCCGAGGCCAAAGATGCCGCCCAAATTGGCAAAGAAGCTGGCGGAACCGTACCATGGAAGATGTTGAAGTTGCATGTTGGCATGCCTCCGACTAGATCTGAGGCAGACATCGGCTAGATGTGTGACAACTGGAGCTGATAGCACGCAAGCCGGGTACAGAGTCACCCGTAGATATCTGTAGAGAGTTTTGAAGAAGATTGCAGGAGAACTGAGGCAATGAGAACTTACCCGTGTCAGGAGGATTGCGTGGATGAAGAGATCAGTGTGGTAAATGGTAGCTGATTCTCTTTGCTGACTGGCCACAGCATTGGAGCTTGGGTTGGTGATGAAAACAGCATGTCAAGCATGTTCAAGACTTGAGTAGAAAATGTCATCTAACTCGAAAGGAGGTCAGCAGCTGACATCTCGCAGTTCCTCGAGGCAGAGCGCTTCATGGCAGAGATCATCTGGGGAAAAGGCAAACCATACATGACCAAATTTTTGTCAAATCACCTGCAGATGCAGGAAAAAGACTTCCAGGAGCCAGAGTGATGTGCAAATGAGAAGATGCAAACGCCTGTTGTCTTGTTGCGTGGCTGAAAACGCGTGTGGTTGAATGAATGAGGCGGACGGATAGGAGGGAGATGGAAGAAAGAAAATGAAAAAACAGAGGGCTTGTTCCCTCCGCAAAGCTGAGGATTACTTACCCCGCACTGTGCCTGCTATTTTATCGAGAGACTTTGCGTCCGTGACGTTTTCTCGCTTGTTTTCGCAGATTAGGCGAGCTTCATCAGGCAGTTGCAACTTCAAAGTCTCCGGGAACATGGCGAGAGGAAGTTGCGCATTGATCCAGCGGTGAAAAGCGCGAGGTATTTTTTTCAGAACTGTTTACATGGAAGGACCTAGACTAAAGATACAAACGAACCCGCAGAGGTTGTATACATGTAGGTGGTACCTGTACGGACAGCAGTATGGCACAGGTGCCCAGCGTCCACTGTAAGACCCCCCAGCACTACCCTAGGCTACTATCATCAGCTGCATGTGCATCTAGAATGCGGTGATACAGCGAGAATCATCTTCATCAGCCAAATTACTCTTCTGCTTCTGCTCCCTCTTTTGAATACTCGCCCCGGGTATTGCGAGTATTCACATGTACTCGGCAAACAGTGAGTCGTAGTCATAGTCTGGGAGCTTCCTTCTGTACTTTAGCTGATCAACATCCTCTGGTCCAGAAACCGTTATTCGACACCCTCTGATATCTCGATTGGCAAGAATAGTCTCATAGACATGGGCAAACTCGGACGACTTCATCCGATTATCCCCTCCTTTCTCCTCGACGACCGAATCATAGTCGACGCGGTAGCCCAGATACACCTCGTTGAAGCGGACATTGGTCTTGAGGTTTTCTAGGCAGGCTATGCTTGCCAAAGAGAAGAGTGCGCCTTGCGATATAGCCGTGACGCCAGCAAACCCCAAGTCGCCCAGGGATCCTGTTACGAGCGTCCAGGTGGCGTTGGGATACCCTCGATCGATCAAGTACGGAATGGTAGCTCGATAGGCCACTGCGTCTACGAATCAGTGCGAGTACTTCATTTTCTGGCAAGGTGATGCTGATTACGAAAATTTCCCTCCAAGTTGATGCTCATGATATCGCGGAAGGCGGACATTTGAAGATTTTGTGTGGGATATGTGGTCTCCATCTTGCCGACTACCTTGCCACATTGGCAAATTAGAAAGATATACTGGAGGATATCAAAGATGTTGAACCAACCGGCAGAATAGACATGCTGGAAATCTGGGAGTTGGCCAGCTTTGACTCTGTCAACCACATTTTGAACGCTCTTCTCATCTGTCACCTGAGCCTCAACAAAGGTGATTCCATCCTTTGTCCCAACGTGTTGGATGATTTTCTGTTCTGCGGCATTGTTTCTGACGATGGCGAGCACTCGACGCCCGCTTCGTAGAGCAGCAATTATAACGGAAACCCCTATGTTGCCAGAAGCTCCGACGACGAGTACAGTTTCCATTGAGTTTCTCTGGAGACGCAAGGGTCATCAATCATAGTTGGGGATCCAAGAGTTGCAATTCAGTTTGCGAAAGGCATAGTTACATCGCCTGGAGTTATATTACTTTTATATCTTGGTCGCGTGTAGTGTCAATCCAAATGACGTTATGCAACAGTATTCCTCATCTTATTGCCAGCTGAGATGGTGGAACAGAATCGAGGATCGACTATGGAATTTGTACCGGCCGACCTAACAGGAAACTCTAATTCTCCCTTTGAATCTATATAAGCATAGAATCTGAGATTGACACCCATGAGTTCATCGACATTTCCGCTGTGCTTTTGGTGCCGTTGAATTAGTGCATTTCGACATCCGCTTCTGGTAGATGGCTTGAGCGAGCCATCCTTGGAACTTGCAGGATTGACTGCAGGTTATCATTCAGATCTTCAACACGCCACAGTCTTCAAGCTGATGGATCTGCGTTGATGGTGAATGTCGATACGGGTTTCTTAAAGAACAATTCAATGTTGCTGTGTACATCTGCAATCTTGGAACTAGACACTTGGCATTGTGTCAAGTCGTCGTGATGTAACGCCCAGCATAATTCTCAACAACCGGCTCAAACTCTATTTCACGCCGCGGATCCTTCGTGGCTCAGGCCGAACTACAAATGCTCTAGAGTTCTACGGAGTAAGGAGATGGAACAAGAGATTTGGTACTTGCTACTTGGGATAGACTTTGGAGAGAATATGTCCAGGGCCACTCGATCCAAGTTGTTTGCGTGTACTCTAGAGGTTATTGACGCAAGAAATTACATGGCGTTGGATCGAGACAATAGACAGCGTGATGAAACGCCATACGCGGGGTAATGGAACAGTCAAACTCATCTCCCTCTACCGGACATGCTGCTGCGTAATTCATTTTTATCTCTACCTCCCGCAAGGATTGGTTCCAATGGCTATGCAGACAGCGATTCAGGTCAAAGGCCCTGGCGAGGCCCAAATCGTCAGGGATACCCCCATGCCCAAACTCCGTGACGACTACATCATCGTGAAAACAGTGGCTGTTGCGTTGAATCCGACCGATTGGAAACAAATCGATTACCTACCCAGCCCCGGGGCGATTGTGGGCTGCGACTACAGTGGTGTCGTAGAGCGAGTTGGTCCTGCCGTCAAGCATGGCCCGCACGTTGGCGATAGAGTCATGGGAATGGTCCACGGCAGTGAGTGCTTGGCTTTTCAGACAATGCCATCGGATGTAGTACTGACAATGTGTTCTTTTTTGCTCTAGGCAACCACTCGAACCACGAGGACGGAGCGTTTGCAGAACATGTCGCTGCCAAAGGAGATCTTCAGATCAAAATTCCCGACTTCATGACGTTTGAAGAGGCTGCCACGTTGGGCGCCGGCATCATTACCGTAGGCAAGAGCCTCTATGAGTCTCTGGAGCTGCCTCTACCCGACGATCCACCAATGCGGCCCTTTCCTGTCTTGATATATGGAGGCAGCACTGCGACAGGGACCCTTGCAATTCAATTTGCCAAGTTGTGAGTACACAAAGCCCAACTGAGATAATGCGCTTGGAATGTGTGTTGATACTCTTGTTCAGGTCCGGCTTGGAAGTCGTCACAACCTGCTCTCCCAAAAACTTTCACCTTGTTCGCGACCTAGGAGCAGACCATGTATACGACTACAACTTACCAAGCTGTGCCCCTTCTATCCGAAAGATTACCAAGAACCGACTTGCCCACGTGTTCGACACCATCTCGACCCCCGAAACGGCAGAGATTTGTTGCAATGCCATCGGCAGCTCAGGCGGCAAGTATGCCGGTCTCAGTGGCCTACAAGAGCTTCCGCGTGAGGACGTGACCAATCTTCATGTTATGGCCTACACGGCTTTCGGAGAAGAGTTTGACTTTGGAGAGGAGAAGGTGCCCGCCAATCCAAAGGGGTATGATTTCGCGGTTAGGTTCATGGGACTGGCTCAAGAGTTGCTGTGGCAGGGCAGGATCAAGCCGCATCCACAGAGCGTGAGGACAGGAGGATGGAGTGGTGTTTTGGATGGGCTGCAAGAGATGCGGGAGGGGAAAGTATCCGGAGTGAAGTTGGTTTACCCTGTGTAAGACGAATGATGCATGCATGCAAGAAAGATATGGGTTTGTTATGAGTAAACGTCTTTGCTTTCGCTGTTGAGACCAGACCAGAGCCTGAGTTGGAGTGAATAACCATAATATTGATCGTCAAACGGGAGCACAGATCGAAAGGAGAGAATTCTTTGAGTTAATTATTTGCTCAGTATAAGCAAAAAGAGGTCTACGACATCATCGTTCAGTGTTGCCTGTTCAGCGTTGTTCAACTTGGAGCGTGACAATATGGACTGTTAGACGTTGGAAGAGGTCTGATGGCTGAGCCGAATTCCAAGATGCCCAGCTAGATATCCCCGACATGCATCTTCTTACCGGACGGATTCCTTCGCCCTTTTCTGACTAATAATTTGGAACGTCCAAGATATTCTATAGAAAAAGGCCCCCTTTACCACTGTCCAGCGGACCCGGTTGATGACTCGTGCAAGATCAAGGAGGCAGAAGAAGACGCAATCGCCAAAGTATGAGCACTATAATGGCAACAATGCGGGAATATTTAGATCGTCCGTATGGGATTCTGTGTCCTTGTCTCCATTATCCGACCCGTACTCCCAAGGCGTCAAACATTACTACAACGGATCACACTTGCCTGGCACTTCGCGGCTGAGTATGGAAAGGATATGCCGGGTTACTGGAAAAAACCATTTCTTTATTATCGTACAACTCTTTGGAAGCTCTTGTGGATCTGTGACAGAGAAGCTAACGCTCAATTTAGATAAAGTACCATGCCATCTTAAGAAGAAGACGATGACAAAGGAATCGATGTCGATTCCAGTGGATCTACCCCATGCTCACCATGCCTCCCGTGTTCTTGCGTGGTTGCGTAGAGCGGCGTATCTTGCCTTTCCAAGCGCTCAAGAAGCTGCCTGAGTTGCTCGTTTGTCTTTTCAGCTTGCAGAGTTAGCTGGTGACGATAGAAATCGAGGCTTGGCAATCTGGAAGACTGTTGCTCTTTGACAACCGTGGTTGACTGAGCACACATTCTTGCGTCTCGGGCGTTGCTCAATGAGAATTCGAATCAAGATTTGGCTGCACTTCAAGGTAAATGCAGAGAGGCTTTTTGTCAAGCTGCTATTTTGGCACTGTATTATGGCGAAACTAGAAGAAGTTCATCAGCTTTGGCTTTCACTGGAGCCCACGACCGGTATCTTACTCTGTTCTTTGTGTAAATAAGCAAGCAAAACAACGAGCTGCTTGCCGTGTGACTTGACTTAGATTGATGTTGATGGAATCAATGATTGAATGGTCAGTTTCCCGTCTGGGATCGCGAGAAGATTCTTTTTTTACCACCACACTCTACCAGCTCGAGGCCTCGAGACGTCCAAATATATGAACTCGACTGCCGGGGGAATTATCCCAAAACGGAAGTTATACACTACCGGATGCTTATACCAATTAGCCTCATTTTTTTCTGGAGACATTGACGTGGTTCGCTCTAGATCCGCCACTTTATTGGCCGTGATATGCCCTAATCTGGAGATGGCCTGCCGTGCTGCGCTAGGCATGTCCTCCCCTTGCCTATTTGAGTAGAAAACGGGATGTTGAGAAGTGGGTTGTTGTGAAGCAACAGCAAGATCCCACGAGGCGTTGCACGAGGCGTTGCATCTTGACGGCTCAGGCTCCAAAATGGGCAATGTGGACGAGCTGAAGCTGGTCATCTGCGGCATGTCTTTCGGCATCTTGGTTGTTTTCCCACGTGATGTCTTTTCTTTTCACGGAAGAGTTTGAGTATGCAGGATACATATGATCAGAGCATACACGGCCTTGCTTGGCCATGGACTTCTGGGGCTCTCGCGCTTGGCTTTTCTCGCTAATAGACTTTGGTAGCGAGACGATGCTACGTGAGGTGGCTGCATGGGATTTGAGTGGATTGACGGCATGGACGGCACTCGGGCGATGAGTAGAGTCAATGGGGAATAGGCCAAAACTGGGCCGTTGGACATGGTTTGTCAGATATATCGGGCTCGATGACTGTTCAGGCACATGTGGAGAGGACTGACTGATTCATGTTGGCTGCGAGTATGTTGTCTGAACAGCTTTGGCCCGTCCAACGGATGCCTGAGGTGTTTATTGAGAAGTAATTCGTGACTTCATCCTGTTTATTTCCTTGATAGCTCATTGTTTGATGATCCCCCAGGTGCGTGTATTCAAGATTATGCCATAGCTTTAGTGAAAATACATGCAATTGCGCGTCGTGTCAACCCCTTATTTTTATCAGAGCTTTTTTGCAGGTTTTATTAGTGTTTATGTCCTGGATGGTCCGAACAATCACTTATACAACTGTGTACAAACATCCACTGGTTCTCTTTGTCTCCTTCAAGAAGCTGAAATACGGTCTGGACCTCCAGAGAGCATCAGAGATATGACCCTCCTAAAACCACTGAGAGTTTGTCATGAGGTGATGGATGCGTCAACCGGTGTAGACGCCGAACGTTCTCAAAGTGAATCTAACAAATTTCTGACGAACACATCAACTAACTCCAATTGTACCTCTCAGAACGCCTTAATCTTCTATACTGGCGTTGCTTACATGACTTTGTTGTATAAAATGCTCAACACAGAGACTTGTCCATAAAAAGCAAATCGTGATTGTACAAAACACCGCCTCCTTTCATCATTATCAGCTCATCTACAGTTATATCAAAAGAGTGTCATTTAGAACCATTGCCTGCGGACGATATGACCACAATTTCGTTCTGCTCCTACATCACGCTTCCTTGATAGGGGGACATACGTCTAGACTTCTTGTTGAAGGCCAGCGCTCTGCCAGCAAGTACGCATGATGAAAATCTTCCGACATCACCACTAGGCCATTATCGTTGCAGATTCGGTATAATCTGAGAAGAAGCCTTCCGATAATGGATGATAAGCCATGTTATTTCAAGCTACATACCTTTGAATCACAAATCTACAGTATTGTAGAGGGAGCGACTGAACTCAGATTCTATGCAAGACATTTTTATATTATTCCCCCAACACTCTTTGGTAAACAGTATCACGAAAATGGAAAGCCATGGTTTCCTTCCTGGGCAATGCGCTATACTGGCTGAGTCTCACACGGGCCCAAGCTCGGTCATATCCGGATGTAGGTATGGAGAAGCGGTGTTTTATTTCCATCGGCCGTCCAGTATCCGGCGGATATATAGGCGACGGATAAAAGGACGTTGTATTCCGCTATTTGAATGCAACACTGGAAGATCTTCAGAGGGCTCTTTTTCGAATTCGTGAAGATGACACAGGCAGCAGAGTGTTTAGGTGTATCCAACAACTTGTATACAACAGAGCCTCGCTTTTGAGAAAAGTTTTGGTCCTAATAGGAGTTACATAATTCTCCGAATCACCCCATGGCTGACCACACACGGTGGGGTTCCAAAGTTGCAAGCTCTTTTGCGTACCTCGGTTGGTCCTCACCAAAGCCATACGCGGGATGTGGTATCGTCCTCTCTCGTCATAAAGCATCAAAGAGACGAGCCAATCGCCATCCGAAACAGAGACACGTTAGCCATGATAGAGACGCCTTCTCAAACTATGATACAGATAAGCTCTCCAATGACAACAACTCGTTTCCAGCTGCCCCCGCAAAGGATGCCACCCACACGGCCGTCCGAGAAGGATGGAGGCCCTAATGCCTAGACGGAGAACTATGAGTGGAAAGATGGGCTAGTGGAATACTTTTGCTGTTTCGGTGCCGAATTAGCCAACATGCCCTTGTAATAATGTAGGGGAACGACGACACAATAAGAGTAGTCGATTCATCATCATCTTTCTAACCCAAAAGCTTAACTTCTTGCCTATTAATCAGCGTTGTGTTGGCTACGGGCCAATGTATTCTAGCAGATAGTAATGATGCCAGAAATTGTATCGTGACGAATTCCCTACACCCAAGAGCTATGAATCACTATGTAGACGCGGACAGGAATCGCTGAAGAGGGTATACATTATCGAATAATTACTGATAGAAAGACCGGTCCATGGCCATCATTGTCGCTTCCTCCTAAAACCCAAGACGCTTAACCCGTGAGAGCTTCCAACACATAATTCTACCTTGTGTCAACATTGTAAACCCGATATAACTCACTTTAGCTGCCAAACACCGAACCCCAGTACCGGCCGTAATAATCGTTATAAACTGAGAAGAAAAGAAGAGGAAGAAGAAGCCCATTGCGCCAACCCAAATCCCACATCATAGGTATATATACGTTTAATAATGGGATTCACAGTCTTCTGCAAAAGACTTGAATCGATCGTTTGGTTGGTGAAATCGATACGACTCTCCCCGAACAACTCGGTCAACTTCCTCCCGCACAAAGGGATACACGTCCCTCCATGCGTTGCGCCCCATCCAGCAGTCCAAGTGGCCGTAGCCTGGGACGAGTCTTCGGCGATACTGAATGCCTCCTCCAGGGAGACCGGCAGAAATGCCAAAGCAATCAATCAGGCGCTCATACGACTTCTCCGTGGCCCTCGGAGAGAAAACGTCGCTGTCCTCGCCGACGAAGAGCATGATTGGGATGCCGCGCAGGCGCTCAATGTGCTGTTGCTCCTTGAACTCAGTGTATTCTGGGGCGTTGGAGCTGACGTAGCCACGGCTTCCCATTCGCTTCAATAAAGCCATCAACTTCATGGAGCTTCCGCCGAAGAAGCGGTCCATGTTCCGGTGCGTCTCCTCGTTGAGGTTGTGATGGCTCCAGCAACGTCCAAACAGCAATGTCGTGCGGTGGCAGGCGGCGTTCTTGCAGGCCTCTCCCCTCTTTTCCGGCCAAAATCGCAATGCCTGGTTCAAAGCTCGCTGGGCCAAGGAATCTTTGGTCGACGTGCTGCAGTCTAACCAATTCCCGCAGAGTGAGTCGTATATGCTGTCGAGCGCCACCGGCGACCTGGCCTTGATCATGTTGCTAGTGTTCCATATTGGATTCATAAACGTCTGACTGCAGGTGATTCCGAGGATCCACTCTGATGGGATGGTTCCGTCGAGGAGGCCGCTGGCGAAGGCGACGGATCCCATGCAATGAGCAATGGTGTATATTTTGTTGCCCCCGTAGACTCTCCGAATGTGTTGTAAGGAGGCCTTAATGTCGAGCCTAGAGTCGTATGTTGTCCAGTCCTGGTTTTTTGTTGACTGTAGCTTGCAGATTCGATGCACCGTCACGAAAACACGGTAGCCAGCTCGTGTATAGTAATTGACGGCGTTGAAGGGGATAGTCGGTAACGCAAAGATTTGATGGTCGACAGATGCGCCGGGAATCATGAAGAGGTTCTCAACTTTCACAGGAGAGCCCCCTGAATCAGTGGCGACGGCGCTTGAGTTTGGTTCCCACATGTGCAGCTCGGTCTCGACGCCATCGCCGGCCACTACGACATATGTCTGAGACGGAGGCGTGTAGTTCATATAGGAGACGAATCCCTGCTCTGGATACTCAAGCGAGTCTAGTGGTGTAAAAAAGTGCGATAGTGATTTAGATGTGAAGAAGGACATGAACTTGGACATGTTGATGGCCTTGTTGAGGAAGCTGCTTCCTGAAGGAGACATGGTCATCATCTCCGATATAAAATCCCTTGGGCGCAGACGCAGGATGCCTCTAGCAAGCAGCTTCTCGCTGGCAGGGATGGGTATGTCTTGATAGAAATCGGCAACATTGTCATGCCAAACGATGCGCTCCTGATTGACATGTTCATTTCGAATGCCCCTTTCGGTTATGGAAACGTAGAGGGTCGTCGTGGAGCGCCACATCTGGAGGGGACTGAGAGAAACAGATGCATCGACCAGTTTGTAGCCGCGGAGACGAAGGCGGCGACCGTTGGCACCAGCCATGTCGCAGTCATACGTCAGTCTGCTGCTTCCTGTAGCGTTGGGACTTTTCTTAAATAGCCCCAAGTCGCCCCTCGAGAACACAAACGGCGAACCCTCAATGGTTGGACACACGAATGTGCCTGTGAGCATACCACTAGGTTGAGACTCATCCCTCATTATATCGCCGTCAAAGAGTGTCGCGCTGACTAGCAGCCTGCCAACCTCTCCCCGGCCTTTGCCAGCACGAAAGCCCGACTCGTACGCAGACGTATCGTCGACTGCCGCGCTTGATGAAGTCTTGTGGACGAAGCCAGACATGAGTTCTGTAAACTCAACGCTCTTTTGTCTGAGCATTTCAATCTTGTTCGACATTTGATCAGACGCTTCGTCCTCAGAACAATAACTCGACTTGGAAGAGTGCCTGTCTCTTGGCTTGTGGGCTGGCTCTCCAAAGAGGTCCAAAACATTGTTCTTCGTCTCGTCGATGATCATGTGGTTTTCTCTGGCATACGCCTCGACTGTGCGTTCGGCCAGGGCGGCAATAGTTGCAAACGGGTTTACTCCGATGGAGGCTGGGATGATGGACCCGTCGACCACAATGAGGCCGGGATGAGTTTCTGCGGTATTGTTGCCGGTGAAAAGCTGGCCTAGGTGATTCGCCGCCCCATTCGCTCCCGTGTTATCCCACGACATTGGCACACCACTATGGAGATGGTATTAGAACCAAACCATGATACAAGGTATAGACAACCTGAAGTCAGGGCAACTTACCCAAGAGGATGGGCTGTAATCTGGTGCTTGTTCATGTAGTGGTATAGCGGACTATACACCAGGGTTCCGCCAACGGCGTCCGTCGCCTTCTCGAGAATGTCGTGGAATCTCTTGACGCGGTCGCTTTTTCCCACTCCTTGGAATTCCAAAACGGGTCTGTCGTTCTTGAGACTCAACGTTGCTTGACTGCCTGCCTTTGGTGAGCAAACTCTGTAGTTACTGTTCTAACCGGAAGATGAGAAGATTCTTACCATCATGGGACATGATGAGAAAAACTTGAGTGTTTCCCAAAGTCCCTGTTTTGGAGAACGGCCCGAGCAGCCTGGTCTTCCACAAGGCCATTGCCTCTTGAGTCCGCTCGAGCAGCGACTTGTCAGGGGAATGGCTACCCGGCATGAGATCCAGCACGCACTGCAGAATCTGGGAAAATGCCAGTGGCATGGTGCCCTCTTGGATTATGTAGCCGTCGAGCGGATTCGCATGGCCCTCCCTGTTGTCGATGGCACAGGTAATGGTTGGACCGACGGGGTTTGCTGGATCTGGCGACGCTTTTCCGACAGCGTTTACCTCTTGTTCGCAATTGTGTCTGTGAGAAAGGTGTTTTGTAAGCTTTGAATACTATCAGAAAACAAGGTGATCATACTGACCCAAATGCTAGCACATCTCCATTGCCGCTCATTGCACGGCCAACCCAGTCGCTCATACGTAAACCCATCTGCTTGCTACGCAGCAGGATTTCTGTAGTGCCAACAGAGCCAGCGCCGAAGAAGACGGCTTTCTTTGCGTGAACCCGCATCAGGTCGCCATAAGTGTCTTCTTGTGCGAACCGCTCGCGACCACGGCCATGCCACGCAAAGTAGATCAAGTAACCGCCACGCTCATCTTGAACCTTTTCAATGTACCGCACCTCGCACTTGCAGAACATTTCAGCACCCCAGTTCCATGCATCGGCGAGATAGGTCACCAAGGTCGTGGTTTTCGAGCCGTCATTCAGGCCGGTGCTATCCTGTCCCGTAAGCGTCGACGCTGACATGTTGACCCCTGAACTATTGGGGCCGGATCGGAAACGGGTTGTAAGAGGGACCTTGCGGAACTTATCAGCTAGCCCAAGGGCCGTGGCTTGCTTGTCGAGGATTTCCGCCTTCTTGAGCGCTGGCCAGTCTTTGGGGTATGGTTCTGGCTCAAGCACATCCCTGACTTTTTGGTAGTCTAGACGGAGAGTTAGCCCAAGTGAGTTGCCATGATGACAGCACAACAAGAGAACCCTAAGCATATACGAAAGGGAGGAAAAGAGTATAACAAGAGAACCGAGAGTGTACATATGAAAGAGAGGTAAAGGATAGGAATAACTCACACTTGGCCAAACATGCAGGGTCTTTTCGAATTTCGGGTGGCCAAAAGCCCGTCTTGAGAATATCTGTGTCTGCTTCGAGAAAGACATTTGCGTTGATCAAGCTTGTGCCTCCGAGCCCTGTGAGGCGGCAGGATACAATGATTAGTATATATAGTCGATTGTGATGATTAGAGAGAGAGAGAGAGATGATACAGGAAGCTATCACGTACCATTGCCAAGAATAACACTCTGATCACGACCGAAAAAGAGATTAAACATGCCAGTGGGATTGCCGCTGTTGACAGCAATTCCGCCGAGGGAACTCGGCGTAAAGTCCCCCGTGAATCGACACTGTTTAAATGTTTCCATCGAGGTAGTGGGATACTCCCCCGGCCATCTCTCTTCCCCTCGCTCCAACAAGCAGACGGACTCGCCTGCTCGAGCCATGCGCGAGGCAGCTATGGAGCCTCCATATCCGGAACCTATAACAACGCAATCATATGAATGCCGCAGAAGCTCTACGGGTTTCGAAATTCGAGGAAAGGGATTTGTAGGGGCGCCGTCCGCGGCGAAGAGAGGTTCAGAACAAGCCGACAGGCCAGAGGAGGTATCATCGTCCTCAGACACGACAGAGGCGGTCAATGGCGGAGTAGGATACATGTATTCATCGTGGATGTATTCGGTTTCCGTCCACTTGGGCTGGTAGTTGCCATATACCTTGACGGGGGAAACCACAAAGTCATTGATATATTGCTCCTGTTGGTCCAGGAGATGATGTTGTAATGTAGATGCAGGACATTGGTTGTGAGAAGGTTTTTGCACCTTGTGGGCAACACCATGCCGGCATGACTTGGCCATGGCAAACTGAAAATCCCCGAGGGCAGGCTCAGTGAAGTTACTCTGGCTGCGTACACCTCAACTAGACGCCGTGGCCCTTGGTGGATGGAAGGACAATAGAGAGAAGGTGCTTTTGGTTGCTCGCAAGTCCTCACACAGTCAATTGATGAATAGTGAGAAGACGCCGCTCGTGGTAACAATGGGCAATGGTGTCTTGGCTTGTGCTCAATATCAGGCCAGATGAAGAAGAGAGGGGATCTGTTCCATCTTTAAACCTGCCGAAGAAGCTTCGTTGTGCCATGTCTGTAACCACTTGAGCTTCTCCCAAAGACCGGCAGTTGTCAAGCCGGCCCTCACTGGCCATTGTATCCATAAGAGGCATAGCTGTTCAGCTAGTCACGTCTATAAACGTCGATTTCCAATCATGACGATGAAGAAGATGGAAATATTGGAGCTTCCGGGGGCATGGCGCAGCGCGATGAATGGGGGGTTGAAGAGAATGTCACATCACATCACCGGGGGGGATTTGGAGGGGGGGGTTGGGGGGGTGACATTGGCCATTGGAGGCAGCCATCACGATGGAGTTCCAGCCCCGGAGCCCTGGATTCGTCCTGTCCAGGTCTTGGAACCGGCCCATGGGAGAGTTGAGTTGACAAGGAGGAGTGCAAGTCGCATCTCTCCACCGCTGAAGCAACCCCGTCCATCTCCATGCTCTTTTTTCTGGATTGGCGAGGCTCCTTGGTGCCCCGGCGGTGGATTTGAGACGGAAGAAGATCTTGTTCTCTTTTGATCAAAGCAAGAGGTCAGCTGAAGAGCCGCGGTATTGCGAGAAGTGATTACACGTACCTGGCCTGATACGAGCTGAGAGAGGCTGATTAGTTGTCTTGCCGTTTGATGTAGGTAAGATGGAAAGAAGATGAATGACTAAGCGAATACATGATCCAACTGAAAAAACACTACCGAAATACTCAATCAGCCTCGTTCGCCAGGCTCGTGTTTCTTTCGTCGCCGTGACTCTTGCTTGCCCGATGCCTCGCGGTGATTCGTCACCGTCTCGACAACCCTTGGCGAGCTGGCCAACTCTCCGATCCGATCTGCGCCGTTCGATACGCACGAAAAGAGCCCCTGTTGCTGCTACCGCTGCAGGGAACAGGGTCGATGTCGATTAGCCCGGGCTAGGCCAGCAATGGAACGTGAACCTGGAAAGCTGCCCGGGGGAGGCTCTCAGCTGCGATGCTAGCATGGCATCATCACATCCAACCGCAGGGGAACGGGCCAATAATCTGCCTCTTCTGGTCTTCTTCGCACAGCCGCGTTTATTGCTTGCGCTGCTGAGCCCGCCTCGATTTCATGCGCATCAGGAATCTACAGTGCTTACATGTCAATATCCACTACTGTATGCCGGCTAACCCTCACGGCCCAACTAGGTACTCGTACTGCAGAACGGAAGGGAAGCGGCCTTTGCCGGGGTCAGGGCCAGAGATCCGCCCAAAACGTGGTTTGCACTCGGGTAACTCGATTGTTGCAGCATCGCAAGTGGAGTTGCGAGGTTCAATGTTGTTGACAGCTCTGCCGGCCCTGTTACTGTTGCCGTCACTGAAGGCGTTCGCAGCGCTTCTCCATCCATGTCTGGTTTCCAGCTGCCTGGGCTAACTTTAACCAGGATTCTGTCCGAGACTCGACAGCTGCAAATGACGTTGTCGACGGGCGTAAGTTGAGCAGCGGCCAAGATTCTCTCGTGCGTATTTGTCTCGTCTCGTCTTGACACCCGCCAAGGACAAGGCCAGGGGGGGCGGTCCGACGTGTCCTGGGGCTGTCACCACTCGATACGCGAATTCTGGTTGCCCTGGGCCGCGGTGACTGACGGATATTCTTCCATACCCCTCCTCCCTTCACAGCATCGTCGGTACGAGCTCTCTCGCCCAATGTCCACCTGAACAGACAGGGAAGCAGAAGAGGGTGTGAGGGCATCATCATCGCCAAACAAGGGAAAAAAAACTAGACGTGTCTAGTGTAGGCCGGGGGAGTGAGAGCCAGTACGCCGTTCAACCACTCAACTGCACACGATCCGCCCCCAAAGCTTCCCGCTTCGGGAAAGCAATGCGTGATTTGCAACATGTGCAGATGGACTTCCAAGATGTTGATTCGCCGACTACTCAATACGGTAGCAGACATGCGACTTCACATCGACATGCCGCCACTTTGAACAACATGCAGCTGTGCTCTGCTCCACCGCTGATGGCCTTCTTTTTTTTTTGAATCACATCCTTGTCCGTAATTGGGTTGCAGCTCAAACATCCGCTTCCCCTTTGAGCACCATGTCAACCGTGACGACGTCTTCTCTGGGCTACACAACAGCGGCTAACAACATGGAGCTGCCACATCTCCGGTGACTTACATCGGCCACCACGGAGGTCTCAGCTCGGCGACGTCTGCGGCGGTTGAGTGGGCTGTCTGTCACACACACGGTGTTTTCTTGATTGGAGATGTGCGACGGGGGAGGATGCTACAGGAAGAAGGCTGGATTCCCATGGGATCCATGGATCCGAATCCTATTCGTGGACGGATGAATTGCCTCGACCCAAGCCGTATCCAATGCCGGAATGACCACCGTATCAGTCGAGTCATGTCTTATGGGTGTTGTTGAATCTATTAAACTTTGAGCTAGCTTCTCCAAAAGAAACCTCTTCGTCGACACCTGGATGTCGCCCTGAGTGCCATGTGTGGATCATCTTGAAGAACATACGATAAGACTGCCCTTTGCCATTCGTGTCTACCCATCTATAGATGCAAAGTATACAAGTACGGATACACATACACCTTGTGATGTGATTGTAGATAGCTTCTTGTCCCTGCCTCGGCAAGACCTCCAGACATTGGTCCATTCGTATTGACCGCATCCAGGTTTCCGTTATTCACGGCAGATTATTGCCTCATCATATGAAGATGGCTGAGAAAAAGGAGTCAACATCTAAAGCCATGGGTTGCAATTGTCACACCAGGGTTACATATACCCAAATTCAACGGGAAGCTAGCAAACCCATCCATTGCCAGCCGTCACGGCCATATGCAGGCCGCTCCCGTTTTGAGCACCTCCAAGGGGGGGGGGGGGCGTGGACGCCGGAATCTTGACAATTCAGCGACAAGGAACGAACCGGTCCAGGGTGTCCATATCCAACTCGTTCTGGTATCGAGTGCGTTATCAATCAGAGTTGCAATCCGTACATGTCAAAAATGTCTTTTTTTTTACATGTGACGGGAGTAGATGGTCGATTCATCACCTCGCCCGGCACTTGGTAGCATTAGCATTAGCATTAGCATTAGCATTCCCACCCGTCGGCCAACGAATCCTCAACCAACCATCCATCTTCCCCCCCTGGTCCAATTTAAGTAGGAAATGACAACTGACGAATCGTAGCCCCCCTTGCCGCTGGGCATCTTCGCGATATATTCCGCGCAGAAAGAGTGTATGGTGTAAGTGGTGGTTTACATAGTGCTAGTAAAGAAGCTTGACGTTGCGTGCAACTCAAATCTCACTAGCCTTTTCTTTTCTTTTCTTTTCTTTTCTTTTTGTTTTGTCTGAGACAATTAGGTCAAGAGACATGTCTTCAGCGGGCCAGAAGGCGCAATATGTCTCGGACTAAATCGGATTCGATGGGGGGGTTGGACATTGTGGCTTTCAATCATCGTCAAACGTATTGGGTTAGAACCGAGCAATCAATCACACATCCATCACCTTGATTGAGAAACAAGAAGAAGAAAGAAGAAAATAGCCAGCCTGGAACACCACGAACCTGTCCCAATAGTAGTAACGGCTAACCCTTCTCTGTCCATGGAGTCGAAATCCATGGCTAGTGCGACCCTTGCTCAGCGCAACGGCCCGGGACAAGGAACCGCGGGAGCCGCTCATCTGCTCCGTCTTTCATGAAGCCTAGAGTATTTTGGGCTAGAAAGCGTCTCCCATACCATTGGGGGGTTGCCATGGTCTTTTAGTTTTGACAAAGAGGTTCCAAAGATGACATTGCTCGGTGAAACAGTCCGTCAGGAGAACAAGGACGTGTGCGCATGCAAGATTAGGTCTTGGTTAGACCATGTACCGGGCGAGATGGATTCATCAATCACCTGAATCATCAGCAACAACTAGAAGCTTCAAGACATGCATGTTAAAGACTCGCCCTCCGTTTCGTAATCCCCGTCCTTACTCGCCAAGTCTCCCCAGCGGCTCTCGCGCGCCAAGTCCTCTCCGCAAAAGGCCAGGATTGCCTTTATGCGCTAACAAGGATGTCCATCGCCGTCATCAAGCCTCGAATTCGGTCATAAAGTCCTGCTGGCTCACACCGTTTCCCCGCATGGAAACGGCCAAGAGGGCACGATTGTGAGCTCATGTCAGGCGATTCAGCGTGGTCCATCACAAAAGCCTAGGTGTCTGGTGTGGCGTCACCGTTGGTCGTCCAAGAAGCTGTCTCAGCTTGACCGCAGACGTGGGAGCAGAAACCAAGCTTCTTCACGAGGCATCTTACCGTATCCAGCCAGTGCTGCAACTCCGACTGGTCAGATTGAGCAGACAACCCAAAAAAAGGATCCCCCGCAAGCTGAGCCGTTGGAACTGTGGCGTGCGCGTGGACAGGGCATTCACCAAGAATGTCTTTGAAGCATGGCATTGGCCAGGAATGGTTCAGCTCGGGGGGAAAGGGCGCGGCACCCAAAGACTGCTGGTGACCATGAAGCTCCGTTTGCCGGCTCAGCCGAACCAGGGTCTCGTTTCCCATGGTCATTGTCTTGTGCTGCGCCCGCCAGCTGATTCCCTGTGTCTTGGGCGTTCGTATTCCACCCAATGGGACAGCATAGAGGCCCTCAACACCACGGTGAGCTTGGCAGAGCACCAGGTCAAGGCTACCAGCCCCCCTCTCTTTCAGGCACTTGACCGTGGTGGTCCAGATCTCTTCCATGGATGTTCAGATTGCGGGGGTTGTCTGTCTCAGCCTCTTCGTATCCGTTGTGATAATTCCACACTCACGTGTAGTTGAGGCGAGCATGACCTTCCTTGTTTGATAGCATCAGAGTGCCCATGTAGACTGGAACTTGGTGTTAGTGGATGATGCAAACGAGTGGGCTCATGACCACCAGCAAAAGTCACAGCGCGCAGTTCCCGTAGACGTTGAATCTTGCAATATTTTTCTTCTTCTCCGCAAGAAGCGGCAGTCCCGCTAAATATACACATGTGGCCCCGTCTAGCTCTTGCCCGCCGCCCGCTCTGCTTCCAGTTCCCTCTCGGCCTGCTGAAAGTACTTGGCCGTGTCCACGCCGTGCTGGTTGTGGTTGACAAAGTTGAACCACGGTACTGTGCTGAAGAAGAGCGCCGAGTATCTGCTCTGCCGGGCCGCAACGCCCTGCAGGTGCGGGCTCAGCTTGCTCTCGCCATACAGGGGCTGTCCCGCCTTGACCTTGGAAACCATCTCTCGCATATCCATCTCCACTTCCCTTGCGTTCTCGGTAGCGCCGTAGAATCGAACTGCAAAGGGGGTTTCAAAAAGAGTCAGTCACCACAGCCGAACGAGCTTCGGAACCAAGGGCGCCAAAATGAAATAAAAAAAAGGAGGGGTCGTGCAAAAAGAAACGTACGGGCTGATCGCTGGTAAAAGTAGAGGAAACCGCCGGCCAAGCCAATGAATCCGGCCAACCGCATGGCTTTGGCAAAACCGCCCCGGCCGACATGCGACGGAGCGAGCCTCTCGAGGGCATAGAGGGCGGCCGGTGCAAAGGCCGCAGAGGTTGCACCGGCTACGTAGTCTGACGTTCTCGCATATCCAATGACCCGCTTGAAGTGACTGCCCAGAAACCCATCAGCATTCGTCAATTCGCCCTGTACACCACGCAAAACCGTCCTGCCAGACGCAACACCAGGGATTCCGGGGGGAAAACGTACGGGTCGTTGTCGATGAGCTAAATCCCAGTCAAGTCAGCCGTGGGCTCGCCATTGCGCTGCCAATTGTGCGCCAAACGTACCGGATAGCTAGTCTCGACGACCTTGCTGGTCCCGACAAAGGACGCCGGGGTCTGCTTGGTCGTTGTCGAGGCCATTTTTGCTGTAGATTTGGCGACCCCAAAATGCAGCGCTCAATTCGATCGAGAGATCAGAGGCCGAAGCTGCCACTTGCGATTGTTGGTGCCTTAGGAACCAAGATATCAAATCACGTGGGAGCGATGAACTTGGAGAGGGTCACGTGAATCAATTAAAGATGGCGCATATACGCACCGAGCTAAAGACGCGGTCCCCCACCACGATAAGATAGAGAGAGAGAGAGAGAGAGAGAGAGAGAGAGACGCGTTCTAGCTTGTGAGAGTGAGAGCAACACCATTTGGATTGTTGCGAGTAAATTGAAAGCAAAGCAAAGCAAAGCAAGACGAAAGAAGAGAATCAGAAAAATAAATACATCATGCCGTCGGCAGCTAAATTCAAAGTTTTGCTGGAACACGGCGATGATTTAGACGACTATGGTCTAGACGACTCGGACAATCCCTTTGCATCTCCCACGCCCCCGCCAGAATCGTCTTCCAAAAAGCGAAAGGAGCCGGACTCTGGACTGGGAATTGAGGAGGAGGTTTCGGTTCAGAAACGAGTGAGAGTGCCAAACGTCAAGCTCGATGAAGAAAGGTATATTATACACAGGTAGCCGGTGTAAGTGGTTACATGTTGACTCTTCCATCATCAGGTTGCTGGGTCCAGCTGGCATCCCCAAGCTGAGAAGACGAGCTTTCGGCCTCAAACTCAAAGGAAAGGGCCACGAGGTACGCACCCTTCACCATCGATTCATCCCACACACTTTGACTAATTTCTCTTTGTATCATCTACAGTTCTCAGACGCCTCGAGACTCCTCTCCTTTTACCAGCTATGGGCTCGACGACCTCTTCCCCAAAGCGCGGTTCCTCGACGCCCTCGCCATGGTGGAAAAAGCCGGCCACAAAAAGGCCCTCGTGAGCGCGCGAAGCGAATGGATCAATGAAGGCCGCCCCAAGGCCAGCAACGACGACGACGACGACGAGCTAGACATTGGAGCCGTGGCCATTACCGAGGACTCGCAAGTGACGCAAAGCGGCGTTCCCGCGCAGAGCACGCAAAAGACGCCAGAGAGAGACGACATCCCCGACGACGACGACTTCGACTTGTACGGCGCCACGCCCCGAGGGCCAGCGCAAACCACAGACGCTCTTCGTCCGGCGCCGTCAAACGACGCCCCCGACGACGACGACGACCTGGAAGCTCTCATGGCCGAAGCCGAAGGCATGGACAGTCGACAAGCCCCCGCTGCCACGACGAAGCAAAACAGCGCGTCCGGCGCGCGCCACTTGGATGAGGAAGACGACCTGGACGCCCTCATTGCAGAGGCAGAAGTGCAACACCGCTCAGGCGGACATTCGGCGGAGAAGAGCGGCGGCAAGATTACTTTCAACGAAAAGGGGCACGACTTTGCGGACGAAGAGGAAGCCATGCAGGAGATGGAGGGGTTGTGGTAAACCTGGCTGGCTATGTAGTGGACAAGTGTGTGAAGCGAATTGGAATTGGGCAAATGTTGATTCAGCTGGCGTTTAGGAAGAGGATTTGTTTTACATTGGCGTTGGGAGGGTTGAAGACGATTTGATAATGACTTTGAGTACACCTTTGAGGACATGGCGAACATGCAGATCAACGAGCCCTGTACTAGCTGTGGACGAATCACTTTGGAATCATGCATGACCAATATTTGCCATCGAGGTTGCGATGGTAAACAATAAAGGTGACAGGGTTTGCCAAGGCAACGACTCTACACATCATGTGTGGACAGTCACGAGCAATGTCAGAAACAAAATAAGAGTGGCAACAGTGGTATTGTGTTGTTGCTCTCTAGAGTACAAGATGTCATAAAGATACAAGATGCAAGGCTTCATAAACGGCTCTTTTTTCGCCGTGAAGCTCATTTCGCTTTGCGCCATAACCGTACATTGACGTAGCCCACCCCTTGTGTGGCTATCCCCGTCTGTCCGACCCATTGGAAAGTTCCTAAAACACACAAAAAAGATTCCCTACATGGAACCAACTACTTGGAAAACGATGGAATTTGATGGTGATTGCGTTGTCGACGTCGTCGACGTTGTTGGTCTGCCGGGGCGCTTCTCTTGGGATCGAGAGCCGCGGCCTGCTTGTGTCGAATCCTCCGCTCCTCGACCTTTAGGGCCCACAAGAGGGTGAGGAGGACTTCCCTGGACGGCAAGGTCACGCTGCGTAGAGATTGGGTCAGTTCGCCTTGGCCGCGCGTCGCACAAGGCTCGGAGGCCGAGACCCCGCCCCAATCGTCGCGTCCCTCAGACACCAACCGCAATGCCTCCATCGTCGCATCCAGAAGAGGACGCGCCAGACTGGGGCTGCTGGATAGGATAGTCCGAAGAGATTTGAGTCTCAAGGTCGTGGATCTCGAGGTCGAGCTCGTGGTCCGCAGCGGCATAGTTGCGCGCTGCCACAATGTCATAGGCGGCGTGGTTTGCGTCGTCTGTGAGGAAGTCGTTGATGTCAAAGTCGTAGTCGGAGGTGATTGGATTCGTGAAGCAGGTGGCAGAGTCACCAGCCATATAATCGTCGTCAAGAGTTGAGGAGTCGGGCGAAGCGAGAAGTGAGCTTTCGAGGACATAGCGATCTGCATCAAGGGCCGTTGACAGGCCGAAAGCAGCGCCGAGGCTGAAAGGAACATCATCCTGATGTACAGGGTCCAGGCCAAGGCAGTTTGCGCCGGGGGAAAAGATGGGGACGGGGACAGGGACATCTCCACCGATTGACACTGCGGGTCGCACAACATCTCAGCAGGACGTTGTGTCGAATCAGTGGAGACGGTCTGTTGGCCGTCCTTTTCTTCCTCGTCGGCTTCCTCGTCGGCTTCCTCTTCTTGCTCCTCCTCTTCGTGGGGATATTCCTTGTCGGGGATGGGGGTGAGTGCGGGCGAGAGAGAGGCGGGGTTCACGGTGGGGTTGACCGCGGAGCGCATCATCTGGTCCATCAAGGACTGTTCAGTGGTGATGTTTTGGCCGTCTTGTGAGCCAAAGAGTTGTTGGGAGAGGGTGATGTTGTCTTGGAGAGAGTCGAGGGGAGAGGAGGAGCGGGTGACGACGCCGGAGCTGCGTCGGAAGCGGTTGAGCTCCTCGACCAAAATCAGGTTTGTCTTTTGGGCGTTGTGGAGGAGCGTCTCTAGTTCCTTGTTGCGCTTCTCGAGAGCCTCCACCTCGAGCCTCTTCCTCTCTCGCGAGGACTGCGCAGCGCGTCGGTTCCGGAGAACACGCTCAACGCGGCGCTGTTCCTTTTCGTCTTCCGTCTTGGCTCGTTTCCTGCAGGGCGCAAGCTTGGTTAACACTGCTTTGCTCTGTGTTGTTGCTCCGGTGCAAGGACCAGGGACATACCTAGGGGGGAGGTTGGTCTTGGGCTCGGGAAGGACCTGGCCCCATGATTTCCTCTTCTTGACGGGCTTCTTGTCTGATGATGAGTGCTCTGTGGCGGCTGGGGTGTCCATGTCGTCCATGTCGGCATCTGGCGATTCGGGGATGGCAGACAGACGAGAGTCGAGCCGGTCGTCGGCGAAGGAGTCTGGGGTCATCATCTCCTTGGGGTTGAGAGTGGAGGGTATTGATGAAGAGTCGGCGAAGAGGGAGAAGTTGTCGCCGGGGGCGGAGAGGAAGGATTCGGCCGGAGAGGCCTCGAACTTGAGGAGAGGAGACTGCTGGAACGCCATAGTTGCCCGTCTTGTCTTGTGTGACTTTGCTGCTTTTTTTTGGTAGGACGCTCTCTTTGATGCTGTTTGCCTTGTCTGCTCTCACTGGTGGTCGAGCTTGAGCGTCTGCGGGTTGTGTGTCTTGCTTGTGATGCAACCAAAATTGGTCCCGGGGGGGGCAACGGTCTGCTTTTGTCACGGCGCAGTGGAGATGTCAAGGCAATCAAAGCGCGTCCTTGTACAGTGACATGACAGGCAACCAGTGGCGCCAGGTGGGTGAGTGAGTCAGCGGATGGCGTGGCTCTGCTCGCTGGATGAGTCAGTGGCAGGAGAGGACAGAGTGGCTTCTTTTTCTTTTGGCTGGTGTCAGAGTGGTCAAATCCATGCCCAAGGCGGCGAAGCTGGTCTCTTTATCTTGAGGACACGTTGGCCTTGATGGCGGCACGGGTGGGTGCCTGAGGCAGCGACGGCAGGGGAAAGGGGGCCCTGGCGAAACGGCCTCGGGGCGGGGCGGAGCCTGGAATCGGGCGGGGCTCCAGAAGGGCCTCTGAAGGGCCTCTGAAGGGCCTCTGAAGGGGCAGGGCTTGAGGGGGCTCAGGGGGGGGGCTGCTGGAGCTGGGCTGGGGGTGGGCCGGCACTAATCTGACTGCTGCAGGGGGTCGTGATGGTGCGTGTTACAGCGGGTGGGCGCTGGAATTCCGATGGACGGGATGGGTTGATGGCACACTGCTGGCTGCCGTGCTCCCATGCTTTGTGTGTTCGTGTCTGCTGAGATTGGGATGGGAACAGGCAAAAAAAAGAAGGATTCCCGGCTGAACCAAGTCGTTCGTGCGCAAGATGGCATGCTAGGTAGTGCAAATAGGCGGGAATCGACATGCGAGCACGGCATGGGTGAGGCAGTGGCCAAAGGTAGTGTAATTCCAGCCAATTTCCCATGGTTCCATATTCATGTCCTATGGATGAGCGAGGTCAATGGTTCCAGAGTCTTGTGCTGAACCGCCGAGACACGTGCGTCGGACTATCGAGCCATTGCCATTGAATCCCGCCCATCTGACATATACTGTACGGAGTATCTATTAACTCAATGGTTGCATGTGCGTTGCTTACTCGTGTTTTACTGTGCAGTTGCAGACGAGCCCAAAACATGACATGCCTGCATGCCAATCAGTGCCGGGATGGGATGGGATCAATGGGGACGCTTCCATCCCACATGCTGTATGGTATGAGCACTCGTACTGCACAGGCGACATGTTACCTACATGTAGAGTACATGGATGGCTGCAGTGCAGTGCAGTGAAATACAAGCATGTACATGCAGCGACGTGCGTTTGTTTGAATTTTGTTGGGCTTCTTCGCGCGATGCCATGCCACTCTGCTCCTCCGGCTCCTCCCATTGGTATCTCCAGGTATCCCTCGCCCATTGTTAGGCCTCAATCCCGCTCTCGACGGTTGTCCATCACAGTGCTGCCTCTCGTATACAGCATCGTACAGTGGCGGCTAGCAGGAGAGGACAAGGGAGAACTGGAGAATGAAGAAAGGGGGGGTTGGTTGGACCTGATGGATCATTCCCACTCTTTTGGTGGGCGATGAAGCCCTCTAGTACCAGAGACGGTGTACCAAGTTACGAGATGCCATTCGCCACTCTGTTTCTATTCTCATGCTATTGTCCCAGCGCCACCCCGAGACTAAAAACAAGTGCTGCCTGTACATGGACGGAGCCTAGATGTAACAATACGTGGTGAGCTCCGACAGGGCACCGCCCACATGCAACGAGCAGATCCGGCTCTTGGTTCAATGCCTTGTTTGCTTGCCAGGACGTGCCGTCTCGGACTCTTTCTCTCTCAGTCCACATCATATCTTGACCTTTGGCGTTGCGCACGTAATCACTAGACGCCGCTTCTGCGGAACCAACGTAAGCCCTTGAGACGCAGCAGCCATCTCGCCCAATGGCTTTGGGGGGACGTGCAGCGGTTTTACTCTCCGGGCTGGGTCTTTGTTCCTTGTTCCTTGGATGACATGGGCGCATGCGGTCCCGTGTGTTGGAAACTGCTTGTACAGGCAACTGGAAGCCCACATGGGGCTCTTCCACTCTCGTCTCACGCCTTGTCCTGCTGCCTCTTTGGGCCCCCGGGAGTCGCTCTGCAGCTGCTCTGTTTGGGGTCTCACCAGAGAGATGCCAGTTCCGTCTCACTCGTGGTGGGGGGCCAAGGGACCGACCTGGAAAGAAGCGACAAGAATCCCATCGATCGAGCCGGCGGGTTCGTGCAAACCCTGGCTGGCGTCTCTCGCCTGGGAAGCCGACCAGGGCAGATGTCGCGCAGACAACTGAAAGCAAGCACTGAACAATGCCTACAGTGCTCCGTACTCCGTATATCGAATTCCATACATTGAGAGCAGAGGCGGAAAAAGAGGGGGAAGGGCCAAATACCCCTCAAAACAGAGCAGCCGGATGGTACTGTACTGTACTCCGTACAGGGCAATGGAAGGCATCTCGGCGTGTGCCTTGCATGGAGCTCTTGGGCTCAAGGCCAATGGACGGAAGGGGAGGCGGCTTCTTTTTTGCTTCGGCCCTATCTGCTCAGGCAAAGCGAGAGAATGCGTACCAAGCTGCACCTAGTGCTTTGGTGTGGCAGCCGGTGCGCGATAGCATCTCATCTCGGAGTGCGGGCCGTTGGTGCCGCCCCTTTTTCTTCTGCCTCCCTCTGACTAGAGCAGCGAGTTGAATGCCAATGGATGGTGAATACCTACCATGGTACTCCGTATCGACTGTGGGAATAGCGATGGCAACTGGTAGGAACCTGGAGGTGACATGAGCAACAAATGCCAAACGAACAACGCAGTACGCGATGCCCGGCAAACAAAACACATTGCGTTGTCAAACAATGTCTCTGCCGGCGGAATGGCAACAGACCCTCCATCTCCCCCTTGATTAGGCTGATGATATGATCCCCCCTCCTTCTCTGGCGCGGACCCCCAGATTCGCACTCGCTCGTCTCTTGTCTGTCCTCTGCCGTGCCCGTAAAAGCTCCGAGCCTGCAAAACGTTGAAAAATCGAGGCCATGCCACCCGACCGGGAGAATGGCCTCCATTCTGCCATGATTATTTGGCAGTTTACCCGACCGTTGCTCGGCTCTTCTTTTGCCATTTTGCCATTTGCTACTTCTTCCATACTGCATAAATCAAACTCGGTGTGTGAGGCAAAAAAGTCGAGGGCATCCATTCCATTTTTTTCCTGCAATGGCGCCCAAGTGGGCAGAACTGCAGCCCTCGGTTTCTCGTCTCGTCTCGTCCCATGCATGCATTGCTTCTTCTACGGAGTACTGCTACCACGTATATACGAGTACGACGATGCCTCCAAACTAAACTCGAAGCATGTGCGTTTCCTCCTGTATCAAATGTCTGTGTACGAGCACTACATGCGGAAAAGTCGAATCGTCCGTGTCCTGCATCTCCATCCCACCTCCAAGACGCTCGCGCGTGGGGAACACATGCAGAGCAGACCAATGATGGGCTCGTGAGGAAGAAGAAGAAGAAGAGAAGACGCACGACTTGTTGCCATGCTTCTCTCACCGCAACTACCAACTTGCACTCGAAGCCCAACTCGCCACCACCGTCAAACAGCATAACGACATGAGCAACTGCGAGGCTGGACTGCCGCTCCCACTGGCCACTATTCTCGTACGAGTCTCCGTGCATGTCCCGAGCACATTGACGGCGGGGGTCCCGGTGCCTTGGTTGCCTGTACGTTTTTTTTTCTCTGTGCGTGCATACGGTGGAGATGCGGCTGCAGGAAGGCGTCGATGCTCGCGAGCGAGGAGCAAGAGACTGGGCTTTGTTGGGCTTGCAGCCAATTCGGGTCGGTGAGCCTTGATCGACCATACAGCTGCTCCCACAGCCACGAGCGTATCCAGACCCCGTTCACATGCAACAACCGTCTCTTCCAAAAGCTCAATTGTGGGGGGAAACTTGTGCACCGGACCCAAGGCGAGCCATGTAAAGCTTGCCACGTTGGACGCCCCAATGCATCCGAGATGATGCACACTTGCGCGGCAGTTGAGCTCTCTTGGGGATCTTGCCGTAGGTGGTGTTGAGAAACGCCTTGTACTGCGTGGAGGAGTGCCGGCAAGGGCACGCGCGGCCGAATGATACAACTGAGCCCAACAGAATGCAAGAGGATGCTGTTGCAGGGCGCCCTGTCCCGGCTGCTTGTTATCTGCAGACCGCTTGTTGCATGGACATGGAGCCGTGCTTCCATCATGATCCGGTTGGTGGAGGTTCAACCAGAGCTGATTGCTGGCAGGAAACTGACTCGAGTGCCACTGTTTGTGACATGTGATGCAACATGACGACTGCTCGAGCAACGACGACGATTTTGAAGCCATGTCTTGTGGTGATGGATTCGCATCATGACATGTATCAAGCAATCGTCACAACAACCCATCAACTAGCCACTGATGCCCATGTTATGTTGGGTTGTTCCAAACCAAGTTTGCCGTTTCTCCCATATATGTATTGTTTACTCGCTCAAGCTATAATGAGAGCTGTGCTTTTGATGAAACTAAAAGAAGCTTTTTGTGGAGTACCTTTATGGTTTAGAGTATGTTACTCTCTTGGATGGTCCATGTTTCTGAAGCCGCAATACTCGTATAGCTTCAGACCACAAACATCAACAACCAGCAAGACTGAAGTCGTTGTGCTTGCAGTTGCATTGTTTTTGTGGTTAAACAATGCAGAGGGCATACTTTGTAACCCATTCCATCACGCCATACCGTTGCCATTGAGCCAATATCGATTCATTCCGGCCAGGACCCAAATCATCGCCCTACCCTGCACAAGACGCCAAAATTACGTCAAACATCAAAATAGAAGCTTCATCTGAAACACGCCCCAGAAGCCCGTGTCGAGACGTTTGGAAATTGCCCGTGGCTCAGATTACTATCCAGCCGGGCTACTATCCAGCCAAGCCTCGCCGTGCCACGCGTTGCAATTAAACCTCAACATCTGCCTACCAGGCAGCGTCCAACCGACGTGCCACGCTGTCCGCACCTCGTATTCAAGGGTATCAAGTAGCCTATGCAATCATCAATCAGGACACGGTTTCAAGATGATGCCGTCTTGTGTGTGACTCAGACGACGGGATCCAGATTGCCCGTCCGGCCCTTGACGATGCCTTGAATCTCGCTCGTCACCCATCCGCCGTACAAGTCGCCCGGCTGAGGCTCCACGCGCTCGCCATTGACGAAGCAGTCCCACGGGCCGGCGTAGAAGCTCAGGTACCCGCGGATGGGCGCAAACCCGGATGTCGGGCGGTTGTACGACCAGATGCGGTGGGCGACGGTGCCGTCCGGGAGGGCGATGCTGTAGTACGTTGCCGCGCCTTTCCACTCGCACCAGCTGGAGCGGGTCGTGGGCTCGAGAGGCACCTTGATGCTGGAGGGAGGGAGCTAGTAGGCTGGAAATTCGGGTGGAAGCTGGTTAGTTTATGCCTTGACGGGTGAGCTTGGAAAGATGCCCACAGCTGAACAATCGACGCCATCATCACCATCATCCTCATGACTACCGTCTTTTCATTTCGATGTAGTGTTCAATTGATTTCACACAGAGCAAACGCACTTGGCGGATGATGCGTTTCCAGCATCCAAAACGCATCCTTCGTATCGGCAATCTCGGTGTCCTTGTACGTGATGCGGACATGCCGAGCAATCTTTTCCAGCCGCGGCGGCCGAGGAAACGACTGGACGTTGAGCTTTGTGTTTGCAGCCATTCTGACGGCCTTGTAAATGGTCATGTATTCAAAACTTGGTGATCGGGTCAATTCTTTGCTTTGAATCGAGCAGAATAGGAATGCCTGCGCTGAAGATGTGGACATGTATAGTTCAAACTCGTTGCGGGCAACTCAACTCATTACAACGTACATCAAGCCAAAAAGTCAAGGCATCATGGACTCAAATGCTCAAGTGTGGCTGGTGACGTGCCTCTGCATCGCAATCTGTGGCGGTGCTTGTCGATTTTCTTGTTGCGTCACCCCGCCTTATCCGCCGCCACCTGACTTGATCCAACCGTCTCCAAACTTGTTCCATTCGAATCCCTAAACCAAGAAACAAGGAAAAAAACCCATCGCCAAGTCTTCCCATCTCGGCATCTTCCCACTCCTCATAAAACCTCTTCCAAAGTCCCTTTTAGAAAACTCGCCTCGACTCAACCTCTCACCAAACTCTCCCGCAATCATGTCCAACCGCCAACTCGCCCGCGACATGCAAGTCGAGTTCCAAGCCCGCTTCCAGGCGAAACAGGCCCGGCGCGAGGCCCAAAAGGCGGCCAAGCAGGACCCCATCCTCAAGAAGCAGATCCAGGACCTGCTCAAGAAGGGCGAGACGCAAAAGGCCTACCAAAAGGCAAAGATGCTGCTGTCCAAGCAGGCGCTCGCCGCCCAGATGGACCAGATGGCCGACATGGCCGAGCTCTCGTCGGCGCAGATCCAGGCCAACAACGCCATGAACAGGATGACGCACATGATGGCCTCGTCGTCGCGCACCATGAACCTGGCCCAGAAGAATACCAATCCCGAAAAGGTTTGTCGCTTCTCTTCTGTGTATCAAATCAATTCGCAAACTAACCCGGCCCCTTGCTCACAGACCCTCGTCACCCTGGAACAGTTCAAGCAGCAAAACGAAGAATACGCCATGACAAACGGCATCTACCAGGACGCAATCACCCAGTCCACCTCGGTCCAGGTCGGCGAGGACGCCGTCCACGAACTCCTCGGCAAGCTCGCCGACGACGCCGGCCTGGAGCTCAGCTTCGAGCTCAACAAGGCGACGCCCCAGACCGCCGAGCCGCAGACGGCGGAGCCCACGGCCGAGGAGGAGGACAAGCTGCAGCAGAGGCTGCGTGCGCTGCGTGCTTAGATTTTTTGTGGAAAAATCATTGAGCGTCTTCTTCTTCTTCTCTTTTTGTCTCCCCCCCCCCTTACCGACGTATTGTTATAACACTGCGGTCGACACAAGGGACCAAGTGAAATGTACGGAAACCAAGTGTTTTGATGAACCGGCGGGCTGTTAATTTTTTTCCAGTGATTTTTTTCTCGTTTTTTTGCCTCTTTGGACAGGATTTTGGCGTTTTCTTTTTGGGATGGAGGGGCTTGCTTTTTTTGCTTTGGGGGTTTGATGGGATCGAACTGAACTGGGTCAAGAGCATGTTGAGAGTGTAAGCAGTAGAGCTCAACTCTTTTGCGATTTTCTTGCTTTGCTACCTCTGGAGGCCTGTTTGATGTGCCATATTCATTCATACAATACATGCCTACATACATACAATGGGCCTTGTTTACCACCTATACAATACATGTACAAATGCCATGCCATAGTTGTGGTGTCTCTATTTGTTTTCCCAAATCGTCTCTTGTCGTAACCGTCATAAACCATTCCAATCCAACGTACACCGACATGATGGATAGAACCTTATAGTCCAACCATGAGACCAATTCATTTTCTCACATGTACAGACTCGCCACGGCCGTAATGTCCCTCTTAATCATCTCCTGCGCCTGCTGCATCTTCTGATACAGCTCGGGGTCGCCAATGATCCTCGCCGCGTTCTTCACCTCTCTGCACGTCTCGTCCAGCCGCGTAATCGTCCGCACAATGGTGCCCTCGAGGACATCCGTCAGCGCCGTAATGTTCTTGAAGCTCATTCCCCTGGCCCACTCATACACCACCTCCATGAGGCCGAAGCGGGGCCTCGACACAAAGTCGTTTGAGTCCTCGCTCGACTGAATCACCTGCAGCCGCGTCTGCACGTCATTGACCTTTTCGGAGATGGCGATGATGGTGTCGCGTCCACGCTCGAGGTTGCCCGTCAGTGTCGGTTCCGTGAGCGTCTTCTCTTGAAAGACAAACGAGGACAAGAGGGCGGCAATCTCGGCGGGGTCAAAGTCGGCAAGGACGTTGTCGAGGATGAGCTCCGTCAGGACGAGCTCGTCGCCCGAGTGGACTTCGCAGGCGACCTTGCCCTTGAGCTGGATACGCGACGAGTCGTTGATAAAGTCGAGCTCTCGGAGCACTTGGACGCGCTGTTCATAGTCGGGGAGCAGCTGAAGGTTTTGGTCCGAGAGAGATTGCTTCAACTGAGCAATGTGCTCTGTGATGAGCCATTCATCGTGGCACATGGCAAACTAGAATTCATTTAGTAAAAATCAACTTTTAGGAGCAACAATTCTCAGATATCAGCAAGACGTACGTGTTTCAAAAAGGACGGGCACCGCGTGGCCCCAGAGTTGGCCATTGTCTTGGACAGCTGGAATCTCTTCTCAATCATCTCCTGCAGTTGCAAGCTCTTCACCTTGCTCATGTCCACCTCGTCCCACCGGTCATCCCAAGACGCGCAAATATCCTGTATCTTGTCCAGCGCCTCGTGGCCGGCCTGTTTACCCTTGAAAATCTCGGGTATCACTCCCTTTAGAACCCACCGGGTCAGGCATTCGACGTCGCTCAGGGGGACAAACATATTCTTAGTAGTGAGACGCTTCTTGCCCTGAGGGAGCTTTTGCATGTACTTGCGGAATGCGGGAATAAAGGGGAGCTGGTCCGTCACGTCGCGCCGCTCCCTAAGCGGCTTGATGGCGCAGACATGCAGGATGGGCTCTTCAAAGGAGCCCTTGGGACTCATGCCCTCGGCAAGGAGTATGCCGGCGGTGCGGATGCCTTCACAGTCAAAGACAATCAGCCGCTGCGGCGTAAACATCCTTCGACCGATGGAAATCTTGAGCAAGGCCTTGTACAGCTCCGTCGTTAGCCGCTTGTAGTCTTGAGCGGCCTGGTGGCACTCGTCCACCACGCCGTCGCAGACTTTGCACGCCTCTCGCTTCACCTTTGCAAGATCTGCTTGGGCGAGCTTGACGTCCTTTTCGTGCTCTGGCAGAAGCTGCTGCGTTGCGTGTTCCGAAAAACTCCTCTTGATCATCTCCTCAATCTTGAGTGCCTCCACCCTCAGCAAGTTGAGGATCATGTTGTAAGTCAGCCTGAACTGGGACTTTAGCTTGGATGGCTCTCCCAGGATCATGTTGCGCAGCTCGGCAACGGGAGGTGCTTCGTCGCCGCCAGGGGGCACGATGATGACGGAGCCGACCTTGTCAAGGCCACGACGGCCGGCACGGCCAGCCATTTGCGTGTATTCGCCGGGCAAAAGGTTGCGGAACGAATGGCCATCATGCTTGCGGTATCCAGAAAACACCACCGTTCGGGTGGGCAGGTTGAGGCCCATGGCGAACGTCTCGGTTGCAAACAAGACCTTGACAAGCGTCCTTGCAAACAGAATCTCCACCAGCTCCTTTACAATGGGCAGCAAACCACCGTGATGCACCGCGATACCTCTGCCCAGGAGCTCCCGTAGCCTGATAATCTGTGGCAGGACTCGGTCCTCGGGCTTGAGACGGGCAATGGACTTTTCAATCACCATGTGAATGGCGCTCTTCTCCGAAGCCGTACAAAAGTCTTGGTTGCTCAATGCATCGGCGTTTTCCTCGCATCGTCTCTTGGAAAAGACAAATATGCAGGCCGGCAGAAGAGTCTGCTTCCGTAGATACTGAACCATGTGAACCCATATGTTCTTGTCTTGTGCAGCCGACGACCGTCCGCCGGGGGCTCCAGCGCGGCCCATGTGTCCTGGATTGTGGCTGGCACGGGGAGGTCCTCCTCGGCCTCGCTGCTGGCCGCCGCCTCCACGACCTCCGCGCTGCTGTTGGCCTCCTCTCTGGGGACCGCCGCGACCACCGCCGCCTCGCTGATTTCCCTGAGAACTGCCTCCCCGGATCGCGACGGCGTTGGCGGCAGGCGTCTTTTCCTTGCTCTGGGTTGCCTTGTGTGCATCTTTCCAACCGCTCTCGAGGAATTTCTTTTCCGAATCCACAATCTTGTGAATGTTCTTGCCGGCCCAAAGGTAATGTTCCAGGGGAACTGGTCTCTTGGCCGTAGAAATGACGTAAATGTCTCTTTGCTTGGTTCTACCAACCCAGGAGGCAAATTCATGAGTGTTGGGGACGGTGGCTGACAGCAGAATGAGAGAAATGTGCTCGGGCAGCATAATGATGACCTCCTCCCACACGACACCACGCTCGTAGTCGTTGACGTAGTGGACCTCGTCAAAGATGACAAACTCGACGTCGCGAATCAAGTCTGCTCCGCGGTACAGCATACTGCGCAGAATCTCCGTGGTCATGATGAGGCAGCTAGCCTCGGGGTTGATCTGGACGTCACCCGTCAAGATACCGACCTCGTCAAACTCTTGTCGAAAGTCGCGGAACTTTTGATTGCTAAGAGCCTTGATGGGTGATGTGTAGATGGCCTTGGTCATGTGCTTGGCTGCCAGGGCAATGGCATACTCGGCCACGACAGTCTTTCCGGCAGACGTGTGCGCCGCAACAAAGACGGAGTCGCCGTTTTCCAAATGGTACACGGCTTCCTTTTGGAACGTGTCCAGCTCAAAGGGCCACTCGCGAGCCATGTCGGGGACGAGTTCTCTAAAGTTGGGCATGTCGTGCTTGATGTCGACCATGTGTGCCCATTCACGCCCAGCCTTTTTGGCACTGGACGCTGCGAGAACGCCATGAGGCTCAAGAGATGGAAACTCCACGGGCAGCAGATCGTCAATGTCATCTTGGTTTTCCTCGTCCTCTGCCAAATCTCCTGACACCTCGGCGGGTGACGATTCCTCCTTGGTGACATCTTTTGCCTCTTCGGGGTCCTCCTCAAGCTCCTGCTTAATCGCAGCAGCGGCATCCTCATCCACGCTCGTCTTCTTGGCAAAGTCAATGCCGCGGTCCATTCCGGGGGCAATTTGCAGCAACCCTCCCTCATCTCCCAGCTGAATCACCCTCTCCAGTTTGCTTCCGGCCGCGGCATCATCGGCACCAGTCACTCCGCCGTGAATCTGATCCTCCAAGGCGGCAGTAGCCCCGATACCCTCCAGTCCACCAGGCGCAAAGGGAAAGAAGCCAGCCGCTCCCCTGACGAAATCCGCCCGGCTGGCCGGCTTGCGGAGAAGACTGGTCGAGTTCTTTGCCGTGGCACCGCTCATGGGCACAGTCACATTCTTGTATCCCGTCACGCGGCCCTCGAGTCCGTGGCGCAAGAACCTCGTCAAGGTGCGCGTCTGGGGCGGTGCAATCTTGAACAGGCTGGCGTAGTCGGCCTCAAAGTCCCATCTCTGCTGCAGACGGTCCAGCCACTCGACGGAGAAGTCGGGCGAGGGCATGAGCAGCTCAGTTTCCAGGCGCTGCTTGAGCTCTTGGGGGTTCTGGAGCAGCCGTTTCCTGGGCCCAGAGCTGGGGATGCCCTCGTCCTGAGACGCCAAAAGGGCATCGATGCCAGCCATGGCGTAGAGCAGCCGGAGAGTGAGATGCTTCTCGGGCCTTTGTTTTGCCTTGTCTGGTAAGAAATGATGAATAGTTAGCTGATGAAATGTATGATGGTAGTTGAAATGATGGACAGGCTCCATCCAGATGCCGTGAAGCTTAGAGGTTGAGTTGCCCCGCCATGGAAATGCGGGTCTGGGCTGCAGGCAATTGAGAGCTGGCAAGGGCTCTATTGGGGACTTGGTTGGGCTCTGTCTGAATCACGGACAGTCGAGTTCAAACTCACTGTGATGATGAGGAATAAATGGAGGATGAATATCAAAGTGTTTGTGCATTTGATTTATTCTTTTTACTACATGTAGTTTAGTGTCTACTAGGATAGGGGACTGTTTGAGCAGCCAAAAGACGTGCATCTTACACAGGTTGTCTCTTCTAATGCAACAGCCTTGAACCTAAACAAACAAACTCGACATCTTTACTCTCACAACAGCCATTGCACACACAATGGCACGACAAAGGGCGTGTGCTTGAAAAAAAAAGCGCATAGGTGATTACGAGTACAAGTCCATTATTTTCCTCTCCGTCCGTCTATTGAGATATTTTTTTGACCAGAGGTCCAACAGAATTGCTAGCCTGATGCGCTTCACCAACTCCCCCCCTGAAGTCAAAATCCCCTCCATCCGATTTGATTCCACCCTCCCCTTTCAAGATATTATACCGTCAGCCCGGATAGCTCCCCCACTCTTGTTTCTTTCTTTCTCTCTCTTTTTTTATATGTATTCATATCCGTTCGATTGAAAACAAGATTGTAAATTTTATCCTTTCCTGGCGCTGGGAGTTTTACAATCGCAGCATCTTGGCGGCAAAGTTCTCAATGAGCTGCTCGTTGGGGAAGGACATCTCCTCCAGCTTCTGAGCGTAGGGAGTGGGCACCTCGGCACCGGTGACTCGCTGGGCCGGGCCGTCAAGGTAGTCAAAGGCATACTCCATGGACAGGGCGAGGATCTCGGCGCCAACACCGAAAGCAGGGTAGCCAGACTCGACGACGAGCAGACGGTGCGTCTTCTTGATGGACTGGACAATGGACTCGAGGTCCAGGGGCTTGATGGAACGCAGGTTGATGACCTCGGCCTCGACACCGTAGTTCTTCTTGAGGTTCTCGGCGGCAACGAGGGACTGGCCGACGCATCGGGACATGGTGACAATGGTGAGGTCCTTGCCGGCACGCTCAACCTTTGCCTTGCCAAAGGGGATGACGAAGTCGTCCTTCTGGGCAGCCTCGGACATGGGGAAGCTCTGGCCGTACATGAGCTCGTTCTCGAGGACGACGACGGGGTTAGGGTCGCGGATGGCGGCCTTGAGCAGACCCTTTGCGTCTTCGGAGCTCCAGGGGGAGACGACCTTGAGACCGGGGATGCTGCCGTACCAGGCAGAGTAGTCCTGAGAGTGCTGGGCAGCGACACCGGCAGCGAAGCCGTTGGGGCCGCGGAAGGTGATGTTGCAGGGCTGGATGCCACCAGACATGTAGAGGGTCTTGGCGGCGGAGTTGACAACATGGTCAATGGCCTGCATGGCGAAGTTGAAGGTCATGAACTCGCACTATAAAGTGGAAAGTGTGTCAGTGGACATGTCGGTCACCACGGAGGAGGAATGACTTGAAATAGAGGATGCCACATGTCTGTACAAGCTGAATACAAGAGCAAGCACGGGAACACGGCCGTCCACATCACATAGCAATGACATGTATGGCAATATAAAAGTATAAAACTCACCACGGGGTGCAGTCCGCTCAGGGCGGCACCGGTGGCCAGGCCGGCGAAACCCATCTCGGTGATGGGAGTGTCAATGACACGCTGCTCGCCGAACCGATCCAGCAGTCCCTTTGTGACCTTGTACGCTCCGTTGTACTGGGCAACCTCCTCGCCCAGGATGAAGACCTTTGGGTTGGCCTCGAGCTCCTCGGCCAGGGCCTCGTTGAGGGCATCTCGGACCGTGTACTCCTTGACGCCAGCGCCCTCGGCGTACGCCCTGCTCTGCGACGAGCCGCCAAAGTAGACGGGGCGCGCAATGGCCTGTGAAAAGGACGGCGCATTCGCCTTGATGGATGTGGCGGCTCGTGTCGAGGCAGCCAGACGAGCTGCGGGTCGGAGGAATCGGGACATGGCTGAGGCTGAGGATTGGCTGCTTGGGAAAAAGCAGGGGGGGGTTTATCGACAAGAAGACACGAAACCGCTCGCAGCTAGCCGTCTGCTGTCTAGACGGAGACCGGCGGGAATGGGGAGAGGGAGTTGGGGGGGGAGAGAGAGGCTTTGGTGTTTTGTGCTTTGGAGCGGTTTGGCGGCTGCTCCCCAAAAAAGACCAAGAGGGAATTTCCGGCCCCGAGCAGAAAAATTCCCCAAAAGCTCGTCCAGCCAATGGAGCACAGCCAACTTTTTTTTTGCCCTCTGCGAGCTGCTACAGCTGGGCCTGCCCGCCAATGGCCAGGGCCTTGCAGCGGGACGTTGGCGCTGAACCCGCCTGTAATCTTTGTTGGGGAGCGCCAAGGGTGGGTGCTGACTAAGGCGCCTCTCCGCTGCCGGAGGCGTTTTCGCCGCGATAAAGCGACGGGGCTGTCGAATCAGAAGGGCGAATTGGGCTGCGATGTGCATCTGCCGGAACTAAGCGGGATCAGATTCAATGCAAGATACGCTTTGGATGAAGACGAAATGGCTCACAAGAGAGGACAAGAACAAGAACAAGGACAAGGACAGACAGACGGACAGCAAACAAGTTGGCGAAATGGTCATTTCATGACAAAAAAAATAGAGAAATTATTAAAAAAAAGATGCAGCGGTTTGCATCTTTTGCTGTAGCCATTACATATGCGTACAAAAAAAATGTGCCGATTGTTTCATCAGCAATGCATCGTCATCCCGTTCAAGTAATCATGCTCGACGCCGCTTTTGGTTTATATCCTCCCACTGGGGTCGCTCGTTACTCCACGTCAATCAAGGTATCAAAAGCCAACATGGTATCAATTGCTGGTCCCCTTCACACATACACTCGCACACTCCCCTCTTTTCCTCTCCCTGTCTCTGTCCATGTTTAGGCAGAAGGCTTGCGGCCGACCATCAGGTACATGGGAGTGAAGAGGTGCTCGCGGCCACCGGCCACCAGGCAGTCGGCAGCGAGAGCCAGGCTGTCGGCCGTCTTCTTGGTGCCGGCAGGGGCAAGGCCAATCTTCTCCAGCAGACCAGCCAGGTTGTGGGCAATGGTGCGGCCCCAGGTGGTCATGCGGACAATGGTAAAGATGTCTCCGACCGACTGAATGTATCTCAATTCGCCGGACAGAGGCCAGTACCAGGGAAGGGGGTCGGGGCGGTCGGCGAGATCCTCATGGCTGAGGAGCTCAAAGCCCGCGGCGCGCATGGCGTCCAGAGCCTCTGACACCTTGCACATGTTGGAGATGCCGTCACCCTGCTCGATGCCGAGACGGATCTCGCGGTGGTGCAGGTTGTTGTTGTCGTAATCGTCAGTCATGAGCCACTCGTAGACGCCAAAGACACCGCCGGGCTTGAGCACGCGGAAGATTTGGCTGTAGATGCCCTCCAGCGTGGGGGCGTGAACGGTGGCCTCAATGGCATAGACGGCGTCAAAGGTGTTTTCAGGAAACGACATTTGCTGCGGGCGGGATTTGCGTCAGTACATACGGAACAAGACACGGAGCAAGCTTGTCTGTCTGTTGCGGGTCAGGGTCAGACATACCATGAAGTCGCCCTTGACAAAGGCCAGTTGCTTGGAAAGGCCCTCCTTCTCGGCATAGTGGGTTGCTCGGTCGATCTGGTAGTCGTTGTTGTTGAGACCAGTGACGTGGCAGCCGGTGAACTTTGCAATCTCGCGGGCAGGGCCACCGACACCGCAGCCGACATCGAGGACTTTCATGCCCTCCTTGATGCCAATGGTGTGAGCCAGGTAGTGCTCGTGACGGGCGATTGCCTGGTAAAAGGGCTCGCCGTGGGAGAATCGGCAGAAGTGGAAAGACTGGCCCCAGCCATACTCGTACAGATCCGTCGCCAGGTTGTAGTAGTGTCTCGTCAGAGTGGCATACTCGGCCGTTCGCGCCTGTTGATTTGGAGGGTTAGAAGCCGTGGTTTACTTGAATCAATTCAATCGCCCCCCACCTCTTCCAAGGGAGGACCAGAAGAGGTAGAGCGAGAGGGAAAAAGAAACACTTACGGCACGCTCCTCGGCGGTCTCGTTCTCGGCGGGCTTGTTGTCCCAGTGCTTAAAGTACTCGTCGACGGCGGCCTTTTTGGCGTCGGAGCCCTTGGAAAACATGGCGGCAATGCCTCCCTTGGCCTTGGCCGAGTTGCCGTGCAGAGCCTTGTTGAAGGCGGCGTCTCGCGCCTTGTCCTCCTTCTCGAGAGCCACGGTTGCCATGTTGAAAATTAGGTGGTGGCAGGATAGAATTAATTAAAAAATTAAGACGGAAAATTCTCAATGAGCTGCACAAAAAGAGGGTCAAAGGAAGGAAGAAAAAGAAGAGAGAGAGAGAGAGAGAGAGAGAGAAGAAGAACGAAGCACGAAGAAAGATGGAGATGCTCCAAAGGTTGGGGAAAAAGAGGACGGCGGGCTGCCACGCGAATGAGCGGAGCTGGGGCACCTTTTATGCGTTGTCCTTTGTTTGGGTCTTTTGGCATCAAGTCGCAAATGGCAACAATTTCACGGCTGTCCGCTTCTTTTTTTACCCCTGACGAAACGGCAACCGCCAATCTCCAATTGGATTCGAATTCTGCTTGTGATATCGCACTAGACGCGGAATTTGGCCCTTTGGTTGGCTGGATCGAGGACGGGCCGCCACGCAAACGGTAGGCGGTGAATGCCCCGCAGTGTGCGAATACGAACGCGAACTCGCTTTGGGTGTCCTTGCATGCGCCTCTTTTTTTTTTTTTGCGGTGTGTTGCGCCGTCGGCTTCGCTTTTTCGTGCTAAGGATGCGGTATAAACTCCATATTAGGAGAGGTTTATCTGCGGAGCCAAGCGCCAAATCTCCAAGTACGCGTATAAGATGTAACTACTCCGTAGTGCTGCTGCTATTCCTCGTATGTACCATCTGTATTCGGTCTTGGAAGTCAAGTCGTTGTCGGATAGATGGTTGCGAGCTGAGGTTAATACCAAGTAGGTACCTAGTACGGTAGCATTGATGTGGCAACTGTCCGTGTCTTTGAAATTGGAGTCGTCCATTCCTCCCCCAGCCGCGTGTCCAATTTCCATGCCCGTTCGTACAATCATCTTGCCGTTGTACAAGCAGAATATGGCATCATGTGTAGCATGTGCAAATCTTGCCGAGATGTGGCATGTTTCTGGAAGCCACAGGCACATACAGCCTAAACGTTGCCTGAGCCGAATCCTGGAACTGAATCGAAGCCACTTTTTTTTTTTGCTTTGCAATGTGCTGGGGTGGCTATCGATAAGATTCCACATCATGCTTATGTAACCCCGGTTGCCCGGGTTTTGGCGGGCGGCAAGTCTCCACCCGGATTTCTTTGCACGTCGCGATCTTGGATTTGCAGCTTGCATTCGTCCAGTTACACTTGCAGTGGCACCTCGAGAGGAAACAAAAACACCATCGCCCGCCATGCCGCCCCAAATCAAACAAGATCTCAACCGCTCGGGATGGGAGACGACCGACTTTCCCTCTGTCTGCGAAAACTGCCTGCCCGAGAACCCCATGGTCAAGATGCTAAAGGAAGACTACGGAGCCGAATGCAAATTAGTATGTCGCCCCATGCGTGATGCACCTTCATTTCATCAAAACGTGTGCTAACGGAATTGCCAGTGCACGCGACCATTCACAGTCTTTAGCTGGAGTGCTGAGCGCGCTCAGGGCCGCAAGAGACGGACCAACGTTTGCCTGACGTGCGCTCGACTCAAGAACTGCTGCCAGAGCTGCATGCTGGATCTCAGCTTCGGTCTGCCCATTACCGTCCGTGACGCCGCGCTCAAGATGATTGCTCCGGGGCCCGATCCGACGTCAACCGAGAATACTTTGCGCAGAACAACGAACAGTTGATTGAGGAAGGCAAGGCCGGAACGGAAGAGTACGAGAAGACGGACGAAAAGGCGCGCGAGCTTCTGCGCCGTCTCGCCGCCAGCAAGCCGTACTTTCGCAAGGGCAGAACCGTGGACGAGTCGGAACTCGCTGGCGCAAGAGCTGGCGGGAACGCTGCCGTGGGAGCCGGTGTAGGAGGCCCTGGCCCGATTCGAACTCGAGATGCAAGGGCCGCAGCAGCCGCGGGCGCGCGGCCTGGCGGGAAAGGGCGAGGCCGTCCGGCATTCCCGAGCGCGGCACAGCTCCCGCCGAGCCCCAAGGATTGGCTGCCGCCGGATGACCCCAACATCATGTCCCTCTTCGTCACGGGCGTGGAGGACGATTTGCCCGAGCACAAGATGCGCGACTTCTTCAAGGCCCACGGCAAGATCAAGAGCTTGGTGTGCTCTCACATGTCCCACTGCGCGTTTGTCAACTACGAGACGAGAGATGCGGCCGAGAAGGCGGCGGCTGCTTGCCAGGGCAGGGCGGTCATTGCCGGATGCCCGCTGAGGATCCGCTGGGGACAGCCAAAGGCGATTGGCACCATGGATCGGGAGCAGCGCTACCAGATGCTGCAAGATGCCCGCATCCGCCAGAACAAGCCGCAGCAGCGCGCCCTGGAAGGCGGCCAGCCACCAAGCGCGGCGAATCGTGCGATTGCTGCACCACCACCTGGCGCAGAAGAAGCGCCCACCTACGCAAGCATGTCTGGGGAGTAAAGAGATTTTACCATCTCTGGCCGAATTGGCTTTTTTTCTTTTTCTTCTTTTTTGTTCTGTCCATCATCTTCTGGCGTTTTGGTGCTATAGGGAGCAGCGGGATGCATATTTCATCGTCTACATGACGAGGAATCAAACATGATGCAAGGCCAAATATATCGTGTGTCATTGGATTGGAGGGTATCATGAGTCGAGTAATTCTACATAGTTTTTGTTTTTACAATGATATATACAAGGGCTGCTCATCAATTGCAGCCACAACCACCGCCACTCTTGCCATTGCCCGCCGTCAAGATGCTGTCGTTGTCGCCTCGCTCGGTGTGTTTGTGTATTCGCAGCTCTGTTGTTGAAAATATTAGCAAGGCTACAGCGTCTTGAGAACCGGTCCTGTTAATCTTACTGTACGTGTGCGTGTCGCCTTTGCTCTCAACCCTTTGTCCCTGGACAATGTTCTGGCGCAGGATGGTGGCCACGTCCTCGGCGTGTTTGATTGCCGTCTGGATGCTGGAGTCGGAGTCAAGAGCGCGGTTCTCCTGGAAGCCCTGTCGGATCTGGCTCTGGGCGGCAGAAAGGACATGGACGTCGCCTGGATCCAATTCAATTGTCAGCCCTGCTGCGGATGTCGAGATGATACATGAAGACTGTGTTTTTTTGAGGCAGCGCATCTTACCCTGAAAGGCGATCCGCGCAGCGCGCATAATGTTTCTGTAGGCCGCCAATGACATGGTGTCGGATGGTTGAGACAGAATCGCTAGCTAGCCAAAAGAAGGAAGATGACGAATTACAACTTGTATCATGCAGGCGAATGTGACCAAGTGAATGTATTCGAGATTAGCAGCAGCACAGGATGATGTTAATTTTGAAGCTGCTGCTTAAACCACGGAGGTCCGGTTCTGCCGTCTTCCGCCGACATCCCACCACAGATCTGTCAACCCCTGTCCAAACCCCACCATTGGCCGGTGGTGGGAGAAGAGAAAAAAAAAAAACTGGAGATTGCCTCACTGCCGTCCGTCTTTTTTTTTTTCTTCCCTTTTCCCTCCTCAACCCAACGTCTGTCATTGCAAAACACCACAATGGCTTCCGTCTCGCAGGTTGTCACTCTCCCTCTTCCCGCCCTGCCCGAGGGCTGGGCTGCCGACAAGGACTTCAAGGCTGTCGGCAAGCTCTCCGGAGCCGTGCAGCGCAGCATCGAGCCTGTTGGACCGCATTTCCTGGCCCACGCCCGCCGAGCTCGTCACAAGCGCACCTTTTCCGAGGATGACCGGATCCAGGCCCAGGAGAGCGCCAAGAACGTCGAGGATGTCGACGATGGCGAGGAGAGCGAGCCCGAGGACCCCATGATGCTTCAGAGCCAGGCCAAGGACTGGAAGGTATGTGGGAAGCCATGATGGGCGATGATGTCGGGATTGGCATGGTCAAGCCAGTGCTAACGGAGACACGCAGACGCAGGACCACTACAAGGTTCTCGGCCTGTCCAAGTACCGCTACAAGGCCACCGAGGAGCAGATCAAAAAGGCCCACCGCAAGAAGGTCCTCAAGCACCACCCCGACAAGAAGGCGGCCCTGGGCCGTGCCGAGGACGACCAGTTCTTCAAGTGCATCCAAAAGGCCACCGACATCCTGCTCGACCCCACCAGGCGCCGCCAGTTCGACTCCGTCGACGAGGAGGCCGACGTCGAGCCCCCGACCAAGAAGCAGCTGCAAAAGGGCGACTTCTACAAGCTCTGGAGCAAGGTCTTCAAGTCCGAGGCCCGCTTCTCCAAGACACACCCCGTCCCCCACCTTTGGCGACGCCAACGCCACCAAGGAGCACGTCGACGAGTTCTACAACTTCTGGTACAACTTTGACAGCTGGAGGAGCTTCGAGTACCTCGACGAGGACGTCCCCGACGATGGCGAGAGCCGTGACCACAAGCGCCACGTCGAGCGCAAGAACCAAAACTCGCGCAAGAAGAAGAAGGCCGAGGACAATGCCCGTCTGCGCAAGCTGCTGGATGACGCTTCCGCCGGCGACGAGCGCATCAAGCGCTTCCGACAGGAGGCCAACGCCGCCAAGAACAAGAAGAAGTTTGACAAGGAGGCTGCCGAGAAGAAGGCTGCCGAGGAGGCCCAGGCCAAGAAGGAGGCCGAGGACAAGGCCAAGGCCGACGCCGAAGCCGCCGCAAAGGCTGACCGCGAGGCCGGCAAGAAGGCCAAGGAGGCCGCCAAGAACGCCGTCAAGAAGAACAAGCGTGTGCTCAAGGGCTCCGTCAAGGACGCCAACTACTTTGCCTCTGGTGACGCCTCTGCCGCCCAGATCGACGCCGTCCTGGGCGACGTCGAGCTGGTGCAGGCCAAGATTGATCCCGATGAGATTGCTGCTCTTGCCGGCAAGCTCAACGGCTTGACGGTGGCGGACGAGATCAAGGGAGTGTGGACCGCCGAGGTCAAGAGGCTTGTTGATGCTGGCAAGCTGAAGGAGGGCGAGGCCAAGACGATGGTGTAGGTGGACTGAATTGGAGGGTTAGAACTAAAATTTAGACGGTCATGATGAATAGAATGGACATTGATGGGCAGTACCTGGTTGCTTCCAACCGCTTTTGTGATGTGCCCAATGAGTGCATGAAAATATCTGCAGCCAATCCGATAGCGAGAGCACTCTTTTCTTCCACCTTCTCTTATCCACTGCAGTCCCAGACGTTGTCAAGTTGCACTATAACTTGATGTGCAAATAAGTTTTGCTATTAGTTTTGATAAACTGCATTGATCCGTTCCGACATCATGCTCGCCATCGACGGCAAAGTGCGTCTCTCCTTGCCGTCTAACCCACTCAACAGCTTCCAGGGAAATCCAAGTTTTTTCATCAGCCTTGTTGGATGCTGCCGCAAAGAGAAGCACCTTGTTGTGGTAGAATCGTTCGATGGCGTCTTGGATGTCTTGATTGCTATGCGGAAAGGCAAATGGCATGACGATGATGTCGACCTCCCACTCTTTCACGGCGTGTTTGATTGCCCATGCTCATGATTATCCATACGCGATTTGAACGAGTAAACATTATCGTGAATGGTGTCACTGTTGCTAAAGGCAAAACAACAACTATAAAGAATGCACGAGCCGCTGGATTCAAGACTTTGGATTCTGGTGATCCATCGGGAACTGGGGGTTTCTGAATTTCGGTTGACTATCGAGTTTGAAACCGAGAGCTCTCATTCCATTCTGTAAAGGCAAAGTCTAAAGCGTTGGGGACGATGACGGAACGGAGTTTCCGAGCGGAGAGCATGTGAAAATGATTGCAATTGTTGTTGTCGATGATGTGAAGGAGGAATATCATCAGGATAGCGGTGAAGACGTCGATAAGGGAGAGGCCGGGGATGCTGAAGTTTCGAGTGTTGATGGAAACTAAATGGTTACAACGCCAACGGCCGCCACTGGGAAGAGCAAGGAACTTACAAGAGACTATTGAACTCGGCGAGAAGAAGAATTTGACGGCCACTTGTTTCGCTCTGGAATGAGCTTGATGAAGTTGACCTTTCCCACTGATGACGGATCAGTCAGAGTTGCCTTTTACGAATTCTCTGCACTATGTAGCCTTGGCGGCATTGAATGTCCCATCATCTAGCCATTACAGATCACCAAGGGCAGTGAATCAACACGTAATAACGGTAAACCCAAGCTTCCATATTGATGGTGAACCTTGCACGGACAAACATCAATCTCAAGGAACATAGTTCGGCTCCGCTGTACGAAAAGGAGCAATGTACAGGTGGGTACATGGAGGAACGATGCAAACAAAGGAATAATGTGAACAAAGGAACTGTACATGGGGCAAGTTACACAATCTGGTAACTCTGCACTTTGAATCGTCAGTCTGCCTCCTTCAGCCTGTTTCTTTTCCGTTGGTGTAAATAAGAAGAAGGAGAAGAAGGAGAAACAGAAGCGTACAAGGCCGAACCAACCGAACCATGGCGCCAGAAGACGCAATTTATGATAAAGCTAAAGAGTGCTTGGAAGCTTTCAGTGACTGCATCGAGGCAATAACATTGACACCAGGGCTGCAGTAATGCTTGATATAAACCTGCATCTTGACCGACCCTATTGTTGACGGGGTTATCGCGGCTGTAGAAGATACAAGAAGCCTCCCCCTAGCGACTACATGGTGAAGCGGCTTATCAAAACTGTTTGTTTACGGCAACGGGAACCAGCATGATACGGTCCAGTCAACAGTATACACTGCCACACACATGCCTACAACGGTGTTTCCTCAGACAAGGCCTGTCAAGACCTTGACACGACCGCAGTGGCCTACAATGGACGATTCTCTCACCAATCTTGCACTGCCACCAGAAGTGGGCGAAAAGTTGGAGTTTGAATGCCCGTATTGTGGAATTCCGCTCGCAAGGGCAGTGTTCGGAGGACCTGCCTGGAGGTATGGCGTAATTTACTCTTTTGCTGTCATAATTTCAAACGCCTTCCGTAACCGACTCTATTTAGATATTACGTTTTAAAAGACCTTTGGCCATGTGTTTTGCATTTTGCCAGACTGTAAAACTCCACATGCCTTGTATAAAAACAGCAGTTCATGGATCAGTCACATCGCCAAAGAGCTTGCGGAATACGCTTTGGTATCCCTCCCCGAGTCTCCACATGCCGGTGCAAACGTTTCACGGCAAGCTTCTCCAAAGTCTTTAGATGTCGACGACGACAGGATAGACCAGAGTCACGAAAGTGAGATTGAGGTTGACAGGATGTTTCCATGGTCGTTGTGGGATTCCGTTGACCCCGAAACAAGAAGCGAGCTTGCCCGCCACGATGCTGACGGTAAGAGGTACTGGATGAAGTTGTCCAGGAGAGAAGGCCGCCACAGGAACTGCTGGAAGCTGGAGAGTGGCATAGTTACGCGTACTTTCACAAAGAAGAACTACCAGCCATGGCTGAGGAGAAGTAGGAGTAGGACTAGTAGCCATGGCCAAACACCAATCTCAAAGAAAATCATGCTCCGCTGTATACAAAGGAATAATGTACACAAAGAAACGACACACACAAAGGAAATCACACAATCCAGTAATTCCACACTTTACATATCAGCCTGCATCCTTGATCCTGCGTCCTTTACGTTGGTATAGAGAAGAAGAGAAGAAGAAGCGCACAAGGTCTCAATAAACCCTGTTGCCAGAATACGCAACTTGTAAAAAAAAAACTCGTAGGGTGCTTGAAAACATGAAGAGACTACGAGAAGAAGAGGAGTTGCCTACATTGGGGTCGAAACGTCGCCGAGATTGCGAGGTGGATATTTCAACGACATCAGAGGCACAGGAGGAGTGCAAAGAGAAGCTGCCAAAACTGCAAGAAGTGTGAGTTGGCCATCATCGAAAACATGCGACCTAGCTGACTTTACAATCACTCAGATGGGAGAGAATAGCTCCCGAGCTTTCGAAATTTACAAAGAAATACCGGGACTTGGTTCAAGACGCACACGATGGATCTTGCGGGTACCGGCCGACCAGGATAGCTGTTATTGATACCGGGATGCTTGACATGCGGCCTGATGCCGACAACATGGGGGATTCTGCAACCGATCGACAACAAGCATACGCCCTTTGCACCAATGAAGAGCACGAACACTTGAGCAGACGGCCGATGGATGAAGCTCTGTGGTCTCGCGTCAAGGCAGGACGATCTTTCGTGGGCGACGACGATGGCTCGAGTCAACGGTTCCTCGCGTCCGACGCGCATGGCACCCAGATGGCCAGGATCATAGGCTCCATCGATCCATGTTGTGACTTGTATATTGCTAGAGTGGCGTCGAGAAGATCCGGAATCACCCATGAAGCCGTTGACAAGGTACGTTGTTTGCCCCCCCCTCCACGCCCTGGTGCGCTCCGTCTCTGTCGCTGGCTTTGTTAACCTGTACGCAAGGCAATACGATGGGCAATGTCCAAAGGCGTTGACGCCATCTCCATGAGCTTCGGCCTCCGCGGAAAAACAAACGAGCTCGAGGATGCCTGCCGTGAAGCAACCAAACGCCGCATCGCCATGCTCTGCAGTGCTCACGACGGAGGCATGCATTTGACACATGCCTACCCAGCAGCCTTTTTTGGTACGATCCCCATCATGGCCTGTGACGAGTCTGGGATGGTGCCTCGTGGACATGGGAAGCTGGGTAATGAGTTTGCGGTCAATGCCCCGGCGGAGATTGTCCCGGTTCTCAACTGCAACGACAATGTGACACGAAGCTCTGTGGCCACGGCCATCGCGGCTGGACTCTGCTCGCTGATTTTATCCTGCCATCGGCTGGTCCATGGGGAAGAGGAGAAGATTGAGCACAAGGGCCAATCTATGCTTGCGAGGTATTGTTTGCAAAAAAATGGCTGATGGGTCCAACTTTGTCCAGCCTGAAAGATTTGCTGGGATTGACCGTTGCATCAATGAAGGGAGGGATATTGATATACAGGCTATTCTTGAAACATTCTTTGGAGACTAGGATGAAGTCTTCTCCAGAGATGAGGATGAGGTTTCCTCCAGAGATTAGGATTGATGTTGGCAGGTTGAAAGTCTTTCTACCAGTTGGCCACAGAGTTGACCATGGAGGAAAAGATACATGAAGACCCATTTCTAGCTGGGTAGGGCTGGAGAGTCTTTTTACTGGAGAAGCTGTCATTGTAGCATATTGTTTGCAAGTGGTCTCGCCATGCTTCACTTGTGTTGAGAGTTGAAACACCACCAGCTATTGAACAGAATGGTTGATTCGTTATACCAGTTGCAACCCATTTTCTTCTGTCATGTTTCAGTTTAGTTTAATTTATCCTCGATTTATCCTGAATCATCCAGCTCTGCTTCCCCTCGTGGTACGTAATAACTCGCCGCAGCCAAGAAAATCTTCGGCATCCCGCGGACGCCGGGACATCCGGCGCCTTGACAAGTACCTCGTCTCGCAAGATGCACGCAAGAGTACATGCTGCTGCTTTTCCGCAGCATCCTTCAGCCTGGCTGCGGGTGCGTCGCATCCCTCCTGCATCCTGTTGCCGACCAGCTCAGGCAGCAAATGATGCTGGACGTGATCTAATTTCGCCCACAGAATTGCGCGTCCGGCACTTGACCAGCCAGTTTGTTGAATTTGGAGGGCAGTTGTTGAGGGTACAGCCACTAACACCGCCGGCAGTAAATGAACCTGGTAAAAGATGCTGCTGTAGAATCCGGCCTTTCCTCTTTCTCTTCATCCTTTCACTCAACTCACACGAGAATGAACAACTCAATTTCGTCAGAAAACAAGAATCGAAACCCTTCTTGAACTATCAAAAATCAAAAAAAAAAACCCCCCGCAGCACATACAGCACCAATCCATTAACTATTCAACCGCATCCTTTCGCTCGTCCGCATTAGCTCAGAGCAGAAGAATCCCCCCCGATACCACAATGCAGAACCTCGCGCCGTCCGCGGCCGCCGACGATCCAACCGCCCGGAGAGCTGTAAGTGCCGGTGTCTGAGAGTTCGCCTGTGGATCTGGCTTGATGCGCATATCTAGCCGCGATGATGGGCTGCTGCTGGATGGGGTGACGAGATTGATAGAGTACTGACAGTGGCCGTTGTCGGCGTGGATGATAGTGTGACCAGTGTCGTCTACGAAAGGTGAGTGTCGGGCTAAACGAGCCCAGCCTTTTCATTCCTTGATTCGACCAGTAGGCTAACGGTTTCGATAAGATTCGCTGTGATAAAGATTGGCCGTGTTCCAATTGCAGAACAGCCAAGCGGAGTTGCACATCAACCGGTGCTGGACAGCGGCCAAAGGAGCCTCGGCAGCGAGTCCTCATCTCATCTCAATAGTGAGTCTCACCTCATGTCACCTCTCATATTACATTAGTTCATCTCATAATCACTCTTCGTCTCTGAATATCAAACTCATATAGCTAACCATGACCAAGCGAGAGAAAGATTGACCAGATCGAAGCCCGCCTCGGCAACATCGAGGCCCTCCTCAAAAACATCTCGTCCTCCGCCTCTACCGACGCCTCCAAATTCATCCACACACCCCAGACAGACATCACCATTCCAACCGCCGCCTCCACCGCCGACTATGACAGCTCCGACGAGGAGTCTGTCCTCGGCGGCGACTCGGGCCTGACCGTGCACACCACCTTTGCGAGCGAGTTCCTCGAGCGCGCCGTCAAGAGAGGGCCCCTGCGGCCGCTCAACCCCAAGATGGAGACGGCCCTCGCCAACCTCAGCCAGCTTGTCGAGATGCAAAAGCACCGCTCGATAAGCCACGGGCCCCGATTCCCTCTGCAGAAGCCGGTGCCGCCGGGGGGCGTGAGCAAGCTGCCGATGCCTCCGCTGGCCACGGTGGTCTCCCTCTTGAAGCACGTCAAAGGTATGGGAAAAGAGAGCGTATAAATCCTGTCATTTTCCACATGAAAAAAGGGCGTGTAATCTGACCTCGAACCAGCCGCTCCCCCCACCTTCTTCACCATCCTGTGCACCCTCGTCGGCATCAAGGAGTTTGCGGAGCTGTGCAGGACCGTCTACTTCCCCACCGAGGACTTCTCGGACGCCACCTTTGCCGTGGTCAACGCCATGCTGTACAACCTCTTTGTCGAGCAGCACTCGCTGGACAAGGAGGGCGTGCTGCGCGAAGAGTACAACTCGTACGTGGCCATTTGCAAGTCGAATCTCGAGACGACGCTGGCCAACTTCCCGCTGTTTCTGTCGCCAAAGATTGAGAATGTGCAGGCTCTGCTGCTCGGGGTGAGTTTGCCCTGCTCTTGTTTGTGTACTCGCAGCCATTGATGAGTTGGAATCGCTGACATTGTTTGATTGATTGATGGATGCAGTGCCTCTATGCTATTGACGTCTCCAGGCCCTCGGTAGCGTGGCATCTCATCACAATGGCCGCCTGGCTGTGCCAAGCAGGCGGCTACCACCGCACGGAATCGCTGAGAAACGACCCCCCAGTGATTGCACAGCAGAAAAAGGTCATCTTCTGGCACGTGTATACCTTGGACAAGGGCTTGGGCCTCCGACTTGGCCGGGCGTCGACGATTGCGGAATGCGACATTGATATCAAGCGCGAGTTTGAAGTCAACGGCTTCGACCATCTCACATCCACCACGTTCCCGACGTTGTGGGTCAAGATTAGCAGCCTGCAGAGCCGAATCTACGAACAACTGTAAGAAACCTTTTTTCCATACACGAGCCCCCTTGACCGCCTGCCATGGTCTTGTCTTGTGTTGTTTGTCTGTTGATGGGACCTGATGACTGATGGCGGTTCGTAACTTGCAGATACAGTCCAGTCGCTCTGGCGAGTCCACAGGCCGACTTGGTCCAACGGGCCAAACTCTTGGCCGCGGAATGCAGCCGGCTGGAGATTGAGACGGACGAGACGCGTGAAAAGGTACACAGGCTGCTCAAGTCGATAGGAACTTCGGATGTCGTCGACGTCTTTATCAAGGGCGACGAGGTCCAGTTCTACGTGACCAAGACGCTCATCTACCGCGTCATACCGGCACCGGAAGGCTCCATTACCCGATTCTGCGACGAATGCTTGGACGCGGCCCGTCATGCCATGAAGACGCATCAGGAGTGTGTTCAATTCATGGACATTAGCACGTACATGCGGTCCATGTATATTCATTGGTAAGACGGCAATCTTGAATCCCACCCTTTGCTTGACTTTCCTTGACCACGAATCAAAATGCTGATTCTCATTGTGTCTCATCTCTAGGAACCTCTTGTTGACGCCGTTTGCTCCCTTCTTTGTCTTGTTTTGCTACGTCATTGAGACTTCTTCCTTTGCAGACCTCAAGGTTCTCCAGGACTTTGTGGATTCCCTCGAGGGCGGGAGGGGGCTATCGGAGCCCATTGACAAGCTATACCGACTCTGCCGAGTCATGTGCGACATCGCCACGCTCTATGTCGAAGCCAAGGCCCAGCAGCAGCAAGACGAAAGCTCGATAGGGGACGAGTTTGAAATGTACTTGAGCCAGCTGGGCTTCATCCCCAACGAGGATCAGCCAATGGCCAACGCAAACAACAACGACCCGGGGGTGCCGGTGCAGGGCAACGGCCAGGTGGCACAGCTTGCGGATTGGTTCTTTGGCAGCCGCAACATGATTAGTCTCCTCGAGGAGGACCTGTCGCAGATTGACTCGCAGAAGTGGATGCAGTCCGACATGTAGGGTTCTGGACTGGGGCTGCGGCATATGCGGTAGCATGTAGAATTACCGGCATGATGGTAGTAATAATGTCCTTGAATGGACAGCGGTGACATTCAGCCACGGACTCCATGCAGCATCCTGTGTCACGGGCGAGTCAATCAGTGGGAAACCTTGGGTCGTAGACTTGGTATCCCTCGTCTTCCGTATCGCTCTCCACGAGAGAGCCCTTGTAGAGGCCCGTCTTTTCCGTATCCAGGAGCGCACGAGCGGTCTGGGTTGCTGGTTTGCGGGATGCATCGGTCGCTGCTGGTTGCGAAGCAGCAAGAGTCGACGTCGACGCCTCTGCGGGAGCAAAAGCGCTCTTGAAGCCAGTCTTTTTGAAGCCGCCCTTTTTGAAGCCTCCACCGCCGCCACCGCCGCCCGAAGACGGCGCTTCCAGGTCGTTTAGCTTGATGCTGACCATGCCGTCTGCCTTGGCCTCGGCCTTCCTCGCCTTTGCGCCCGCGTTGGGATCGCGCACCATGGCCTTCATGTCCTTGAGGCGCTGCTTGTGGCTGTGGTCGTAGCTGCTGAGATGGGCCTCGTAGTCGTTCATGCGGGAGTAGCCCTTGGAGCAGAGGTTGCAGTAAAAGGACTTTTGGGCTTCCTTGGCCGAGCTGGTTTGCGCGGGAGGAAGCGTTTGGTGTCGCTGGAGATGGACGCGTTAGTCTTTAGTCTTGACAATGGCTGATTGTTTTGACAAAGGATGAGGGGTACGTACTGGAGGCATTTTGACTTGTTGGAGATGCAATCTCGGGATAGAGCGGTATCCAATTGTGCTGTGCGAGTGACGGGGCTTTGCGGTGCCTCGGACGTGAAGCTCGCGATGACGATTTCACGATGCGATGCGCAACGATTATGTTGGAGGATATCGGAAGATCGGAGAAAAGGGCCCGAGGGAGCTATGGTGGGGCTGGTGATGGGCGGGTATCCAATCCTGGACCTGGATTTGACCGATTGCGGAGTAGCTTTGAGTACTTGAGAGTACTAGCATGTTGGCGATGGAGGAGTGATATTTGATGTATTTAATAAGTACTAAACTGCGATTGGTACATTTGACATGTGGCTTTGAATACTTGCAGAGTACCAAGATTCTGGCTACGGAAAAGTGATTTTACATGTGCCTAAGAAGTACTGTACCACGATTGATTCTACCGGGTACATTTGCTATGGCTGGTCGGCTAGTGGCCAGCGTCATCAATAGTGGGAGACTTGCCGACAGCCGTCGTTTAAGCTACCAAGTACATTGACCAAGTCCCAAGGCAAACAAGGCATACTTGATGGGTTAGCTGGCTGATCATCATGCTCTTGACCTTTGACTGGACGGTGACATTTAGAAAATATGATGGGTCAAACGATTCATCTCGCTACGGGTGGTGGCTCATGCAAGGGAGAATACGGCCATGGCATGTCTCGTAAAACGTCTTGGCCCGAGGGCATGTGGCGTGCAGGCAGGACTCGGTACGTGTCGTTTGGCACCTACGTGTACATGCACACCAAGTACATGCACTCGTACGAAGCACATGTACCTACATACATATGCAATGCGGAATAGATGAAACCGCGCTGTACGAGGGACGCTGCTAGGGCCAGACGGGTAAGATGGCCTGTTGGGCCGTTGGCAAATAGGGCGTCTCGAACGAGGTGGTTTGAGACAGTTGTCTCTCTTGGCCAAGGTGGCATTGCGGAACATCCGCGCTCCAATCAAGCCCGCCACGGTTGGGCCTGGTGGCGTCCAAGAAGGGAAATGGAAAAGAGAGAAGACGGTTTGAAACAAGACGAGCGGACGGGCGTTTTTTCCCCTTCTTGTTGCATAAAAACTTGTGTGTCGTTGTCTCAGCATTTACACCGGCGGGTGTGGGTTGCACTCGAACTATTTCTCGTTTGGGCATAGAGGGGGTCCCCCCACGGCAGTGTGGTCTTTTGCTATTGGGCAGCCTTCTTTTTTTCCTTCTTCTCCCCAACATATCCAGCCGGTGGTTTGATGCTCGTACGGACATGCATGTCTCACCCGGGTATTTTCGTCTTCATCTCGGAACCTGTTGATACCCAAGGACAACGGTGAACTAAATTCCCAAAAAAATTGACACGTCTCTTTGCTTGAATCAGACACGAAGCAAACAAGGGGAAAAGGAGAAGAAGAGGAAAGGAAAGGAAAGGAACCCGTCGGCAATCGCCCATGGACGACGACTCAGACGCCGAGAGCCCGCGAGGCTGGCGAGAGCGGAGGAACTCGACTCTGACGGCCATTTCCCTCCTCCAGCTGGATCCTGCGCCCATGGACTCGGACCCGGACACACCGACAGAGGAAAAGAAGCCAATCGACTCGTTGGACGCGGATGGCACCGTGGAAGGCAGTGCGGGCAGCATCAAGACTGGCTCGACCATGGCGCCGGGGTTGAGTGGCAGTGGCCGAGGCGCCATCTATTACTGTATGTTTCTTTTTTCGCCTTTTTTCTTTTTTTTTTGCTGTCGTCCCTGGATGATCCCTGATCTGATGGCCGCCTTTCTTCTTACTTTTATCTCTGTCTTAACCCATTGCCTCCCCCCCCCCCGTGGTTTTATCCACGTTTCAGCTGCATTGCAACCCTGTCCGAGACGAAAGAGTGTGTGTGGTTCCTTTTTTTTTATGCTGACCGGTTGTGACTTTGACGTTCTTTTTTTTATCAAATATAGTGAGCCGAATGCAAAGGTATTCCAGCTATGCCGTGTCGGTATTCACCACCATGCACCTTGCCAATGTGTCCCTCATCCCCGCGGTTACACGAAGCGTGGCTGGCTCGGAGACTTACCTGCTCATGGCCCGAGAGCTGTACCAGACACCCATCACGGAGCCGTTGCTGGTTGGGCTGCCGGTCCTGATGCACGTCGGCTCTGGCATTGCGCTGCGTCTCCTGAGGAGGTCCCAGAACATTAAGAGATATGGCGGGTCGACGCCGGGCATGTATGCCATGATGCGTTCGTCTACTGCTTCGCCTCGGCCGTCCGTTCAGCTGTGGCCGCCGCTCAGCTGGATCTCCTGGTCTGGATACGTCTTTTCTGCCCTTTGGGGGGCGCACGTCGTCATGAACCGAGTCTTGCCACTCGTGGTGGAGGGCGACAGCTCCAACATTGGCCTAGCCTACGTCTCTCACGGCTTCGCGAGGCACCCCATGATTGCGGCTACCGCCTACAGGGGCCTGATTGGAATCGGATGCGCCCATATGGTCTGGGGACTGGCCAAGTGGTTCGGGATTGCGCCGTCGACAAAGGGCTGGTGGGGAAGCGAAGCAGTCACGGTCGATAAGAAGACCAAGCGGCAACGCAGACGCCAGTGGCTGGGCGTCCAGGCCGCAGTAGTGGCAGCAGCTGCGTTGTGGGCGGTGGGAGGGCTCGAGGTTGTTGCAAAGGCTGGGCCGTCGGACGGATGGGTTGGCAAGCTATACGACGATCTCTTTGCCAGAGCCCAGCTGTGACGATCGAGGTTGTGTCAGCGACTTGGGTGTGTGGTGGGGGGTGTGTGTTTGGCCCATGACATGGCTACGGATTTATGATGAATATACACGAATTTACGAGTACGAGTACATGTAGCCTCTCGGCCTTGAGCATGGAGACATTGATTCGAAATACTATGAGCCGCGCGAGCACGGGACTGTGCAGATGATCTACGCTAGGAGAATGACAAGTTTATCCGGAGAGGCCATGGGGCCTCGGGATGCAATAAGCGGCCGGGAAATTATGGTCTTTTTTTCTTCCCCCATCCACGATTTGATATTTGCCGTGTGAGGACAAAAGACGAGATGGAGGGGACGACATGAAAAGGAGGTGACGGGGGAGGAGGATGGGAGGGGAACTGGACTGGCAGGCGAGAGACACGAGTCCATGACAGAGTGAGAGGAAGGAGGGGAGAAGGGGAGTCCTTGCAGCACCTATGCTGAGAGGCTAGATTCACGATAAAAGACATGCGAGTACATGGGAAATATGCAGCCAAAAAGAGCTGAACTTTTTCACCCCAGGGAACGGAGTGAGGGTCGAGACTAGGTGGCCACTGAAGCAAGAGGGGGGGGGGGGTTGATGGAGTTGTTTTGCGGCTTGCATATATTAAACAAGAGCGGTATGATGAAAGGGCCTTGTTCCTGTTGGTCTCTCTTTGCTTTTTTTCCTGCCCGCATTTGGCATGCGCTTGACACTCTGAATCACCGCTTGGAATGTGACGGTCGATTGGTTCTGGCCTCGGCGGCTGATACAAGCGTACCTGCAGGCGGCTCTTTTCAGAAGTGACTTGTCGCAGGGAGGGCAGCGGCCAGAAAAGCCACGGCCGAGCTACGACTGACTAGGGACATGGTTAGTAGGTGGGAGGAGGAGGAGAAGAAGAAGAAGCAAGGGGCGGGAACGGGCTTGAGTGATTTGCTGGCGGTTGGCAAGTGGCGTGAATTACAAATCAGAGCCCTGGAGGCGAATTGGGGGAAAAAAAAGGAAAAAAAGGAAAGAAAACCGTGATGGTGGTTGATTTGGTGTTTTTGGCTGGAGGGGGAGCCTGATGGGAAGATGGCGGCTAGTGGGTACACGTACATGTACTGCTTTGCAGAGGGCGCCATACTGGGGGTACATGTGCTGCGCTGTGATGGATGCCGGGGGGTGGGGGGAGATGGCGGCTGGGGACC
>MDJU01000126.1:0-66173 GCA_001721665.1 Trichoderma pleuroti
TAGACTAAGGGTATTTAAATAAAAATATAATTATTAAGGCTTTTCCTTTAAGTTTATTAAATTTTATTTTATATTTTTTTTATTAATAGTAAAGGCTAGCCTTTTACTACTTATAAAAAAAAACTTTTAAGTTATTAATTTCTTTTTAAGGGTTTTTATTATAAATATTTTTTTATAATATAATTTATACTTATATAACCTTAAGGGCCTTTTAACTTACTTTTTTAATAAGTATAAGGGCTTTTATTATAATAAAAACCTAATAATATTTAATTTATCCTTCTTATTATAAAATATATTAGCTAATATTATCTTAGTTAATTAAGTAGTATTTTCTTTATTACTTAATTTCTTAAGGTTTTTAAGCCTTCCCTTGGGGTTAATATAAAAAGTAATAAAATTTTTAAAAGTAGTATTTAAGTATAAATAGATTTATTTTACTACTATTAAAAAAAGCTAGAAGGTATATTATAATAAGCAGAAGTTAATAACTATAATTATATTTAATATTATATCTTATTTAGCCTATTAATATATATTAATTTTATTAATTTAGCTTATAATTTTTATTTTTAATAATGGGATTTTTTTTTATTTAAGTTAGTAGTTTTTTTTATATTATTAAAAATAAAGGTAATAAGGCTTTTTAAAGCTATTTATACTATAGTTATTATTATTATTATACTTAGTCTTACTTTATTAAAGCTAGGCAAAGGTATTTTATTTACGCTAAAGGCTTTTTTAAAGTATTTTTTTTTCTTAAGGGTAAAAAAAAAAGGATTATAACTTCTCTTATTCTTAGGTTAAAGAGGGTTACTTTTTTCTAAAGCTAAGGGGCTATTATAAATTTAGGGGTAATAAGGTTTAGTTTATTCTAAAGGTCTAGAGGGTTTATAAATATTTTTATCTCTCCAGAGGCCTTAGATAAAATTATAAAAGTAAAAAGTAAGGTTATTTTATTTAATAGCTAGTTAAATAGAGTAAGGATTTTTAGTAACTAGGTATCTAAAAGGTGGGGTACCTGTGGATGTAGGAGGGAAGCTTGAGTACTGGTGCCATGATCCTCTGGTTTACAAAAGTTTTATCTCTTATTAAATTTTAATAAACGACATTAATAATCTTTTTTAAAAGTTAGCTTCTTTAGTTTAAGGTTGGTAATACTAGCTAAATGTGTTGTAAAAAAACTGTGTTTAAGTAATGCTTTTTTCTCTGCCTTAATGCTTAAATATACACTAACTTGAGCCCATCATGTTGCTGATGTCTTGTGAGTCCACTATGAAATGATTTAAGGCTATAAAGTGTTGCTGCATACTAAAATGGTTTGCCGGAGGTCGGAATTTAACATAGTTGTCTGGGGTTGGGCAACGATGATGAGTGTAATAAACTACTATGTGATCACCACCATTGTATTTACTGAACCAGTAGCAACTCGGTGGTAAACATCTCACAGAGATCTATAAAATAAGACAGCCTCTTCCACTGAGGAAATTATCAGTCAGCTTCATGATCAACCACTAGACAAAGGGCAGCGAGTTGGGCGATGCAAGACCAGAAATTATCTCAGACGGCTCCGACTGGCACCTCTTCGCGGTGTCCCGGATTAGTAACCGTGACTCTCTGGCGGGAGTTATGGTGAAGCTAAGACCAGTCAATTGAGGGTTGAGCGGCAATTATGAATGTTGGAATGACGAGCTGTTTCCAGACTCCCGTTAGCGGCTCGAAGCGCAATCCCAAGCAATCGAGGCAGGTCGAAGAAGTCGAAAAAGTCGAAGAAGAAGCAGTAAGAGCAGCCACAGAGGTCGAAGCAGGCGGGATACAAGGAGAAGCCTAGCGGACTCTAGCCGTTACGAGATCAGTACCGATATTTTGCATGGAAGGAGAATAGTAATGAGAAACTAACCGGAACAGACAGCGAAGCTGACCAGGTCAACTGCCGCGAAAAAAAGAAAGTCGCCAGGTTGGAACACTTATAAGAGAGCAAGTCGAAAAGAGGGCGAGGCCAGTCAAAGCAAGCTTCAGTGGTAATGGAGTAGATGACTTAGAAGAGGCATCTGATGGAGAGATTCAAGCTCAGTCCTAAAGACAGTTTCCTCATTCCCCTACAGCCCATTGAGGCACGTTGACAATGGTGGCTACCCTGTTGTTAGCATGACTCTAAATCCTTCGGGTTCGTTATTACAGTTATGGGACAAAAGTCTGCGAACGCTATACTGAGTACCACCAAAAGTCACAGTTTTTAAAAATTAATAATTAAATCTACAAAATATTTATGCTAATTATTAAGGTCAAAATCTAATGACAATTAATGAATATTTTATATTTCAGTAGTGCTTACTTATAATATTTAATTTATAATAACTGTTGCGGATTAAAGCTGCAATAGATTGTCCCCTCCTAAACTTGGTGCATTTTTATTTTTTTCCGTTCGCAGACTTTTGTCCCCTGACTGTAAATCTACTCCTTCATGATGGTGCTGTATCTTGATTGCTTATATTTACCAGACTACTGACCTTTGGCTAATAGCTTTGTGTGTTTTCGACTCCAGTTCTCCGCAGTGCCCGATTTTGCTCGTTATGGAAAAGTGTCTCAAGCCAACAAAAACAAGCCTATCCGTAAAAGTGTTAAGCCGATCTTTTAGGAGGAAGCGACTCCTAATCCAGATGTTCAGCTGCTACCTGACAGGTGCAGAATTTATAAGCGTCCAATCAAGATCATAGATGATCACGTCTGCACATCATTCTGCCACGTAACAAACGAGGGGTAGCTCTGCACAGGTGGAGATGACCAGATGTGTTGCTAATCCCATACGGCATTCAGATGGATACTAGATCTTGAGTTGAATGAAGTATAAAGATGGCATTGGCCTCACTGTATTTTCTCGTATCGGCTTGCCACTAGACTTGCACCTACACATTAGTCAAACCAATACAAGAGGCATCCAATTACTTCGATTAAACATGTGTACGTTCATTTTTTACTCACTGACCGCCGTAATCTGGCATTTCTGAAATTACCATTCAAGGCTAATACGAACTAATTCTTTGTACACAGCAATATTCCTACACAACGCCTCTGGTGGTACACTTTACATCTTCCCGGGTAAATATGATCTGATCGATCCGCCATCACAAATTGATTCAGGAGATACCGCTGAGCTCCGTTACCACCCTGGGAAAAAAGCCGCTTGTACTTATGGGGACAAAAAGGGAAGCGGGATTTTTGTAGGGGTGGGCTCAGAGGATGGTAATACAGTACATAACATAGATGGATATGTGGTTCGAGAGGAGGGCCCCAACGAAGTCGGCCAAGAGACTTATAAAATCACAAAACAATAAATACAGCTACATCTATAAATTCATAAAGAGTTATACAATAGCAGTATTAAGGAATGTGTCATCATTTGTCAAGTGTGCCATGTCTATGATCAGTGTAATAATATTAGCGAGGAGTCAAAGTACTTTGATCCAGGTGATTAGCCCCCCATAGGCCGAAGTAATAATGGAATTTACGGTAGAAGAGGGGAGTTGAGAAGACGACTATAGGCTCTGGTAAGTGCCAGTAGCTATGGTTTAGGATGGATCAAAATTAGTTTAGTATTTCAGAGATTGAACTCAGAAGCTGCACACTACCTAGAATCGGTATTATATAGAAATGAAGACTTTCAAGTGTAAAGGTGACCGCCCTGGTAAATCTTGTGATACAAGAGCAGCAAATTTTGAGAATTCTATATCGTTTCTTTTGTCTTGGAACCGCCTTATGTTGTAGAGGTTTGGAATATGCAGCCTCTGCGTAAAACCTGGAGATTTTCATTCTATAGTCGTTTTGTTAGACTAATCACATGCCATACACTTTTCATTATAATACGACCTTCACCGTTCTTGACCTTTCATCTTCTTCTACAATTTGTTATGTTGTTGGTCACCTACATTGTAGATGGTGGCTTTCCGAATACGGACAATCATTGGTCAACACCATACCAAACGGTCACCTCAGGCTTTTGATCTTAGTCGTTGCAAATGTTTACGCCTATTCGCCGCGCTTTTGAGATATGCAGGTTATTATTGAAGATCAATGCTCGATAAGCTCGGGAAACAAACACAGCCCCATCCTCACAGCCTACCCATGAAGGATCTGTGTAGCCTAGGCTGCAACGCGACAGCAAAATCCTGTGGTGATACATGGCGGTTTGCAGTCCTTCAATCGGTTATATAATACAGCCGGACACCCCAGTTTCCCTCGTCTATTCTTTTATCAACATTTGCGTTTTGTTAATCTTCGAATTCAAACGGAATGATGTTCTGAGAAACAAAACGAACATATAATGCGATCATAAGCCAGAGCCGCCGACATGAACGATAGAAGCACAAACCAGCCTTTGACATCGGACACGCCAGATGTTGCCGAAGCAACGCCAATACCCCAAGGCACGAGACCTGGTAACGAAGCCAGTGCAGAAAATGAAGACTGCGACGATGAGTCCAGTGTCGAACCCGCCACCGATGTGAGGGAGACGATCCATCTCAGGCTAGCTTCCACCTGGTGGATCGAAATAATTACCATGACCATCAGCTTCGGCTGTATAGCTGCGCTTGTTTGCATCCTCGTGCGATTCCAGAACAGGCTATTGACAGAGTGGTCTTTCTTTATCAGCATTAATGCCACCGTTGCCATTGCAATAACAGCCGCAAGAGCAACACTTCTCGCTGCCATTTCGGTCTGTCTCAGTCAAGAGAAATGGACTCATTTTACCAAGAGAATCCATCGCCTCCAGGATTTTGCTACTATTGATACAGCAAGCCGTGGGCCTCTTGGCTCCTTACAAATGCTCTATAAAGTTTCATGGGGATTTGCCAGCATTAGTGCGATGGTCGTTATTTTATCCCTCCTCACAGATACATTTGTGCAACAAGTAGTCCAACTCGAACCTGGAACGATATCTCGTTACCAGGAGGGCTCGGCGACTTTTGGGTATGCGCATGGTTACAAAAGCTACAAACCTTTCAAATATGAATTACTTGGAAGTAAGTTTCGAACTGATAATGTACCGCGTGTACTATCTCTAATACAAGTTCTCATAGTGGACATCAATAATGATATAAACAGCGCGGTCCTCGGCGGCTTACAGCCAAAGAGTAGGCGATTCGCGTTTAACTGCCATTCTAACTGCACTTGGGACAGCTACTATATAACCTTGGGCTTCAGTAGTACCTGTACTGACGCCACCGAGGAGACTTTAGAGACTCTGAACTGTAATGAGGGCCCACAAACTCATCCAATTACAGGGGAGCAGGGTCTACCTTGCACAATGGGTACACCCAACGGTGTCCAGTTCGAATTGGGGGCAAGGGCAATATCTAATTCGTATATGAATATTAACTCTAGCGAATTGGCCATAGTCGATAGCCTTGATGGTTCACAAGTTTTTCATGCTGCTGTCTGGACTTGGGAACCTGGAGAAGATTACTCTGTGGATATAGAGATACCTGAGCTCAGAACTCTCTCGAAAAACCGTTCGGTGATCATTGAGTGTGCACTCGGAGTCGCCTTGTACAACTACTCGTCAATCTCGTCAATCTCAAATAATTTCACCATTGGCGTCACTGAACAGATTCCCCTCGGCGTAGCCACTGGGCATACTATTTCAGATATGCTGGGAGATACGGATCACCCTCATCAGGAGATGTCTCTCTGGTGGAATCACACCAGTAGAGATCTACCACATGTCTATTTTCTGCGATTGATCTTCGTTACACCTCCAGCTTCTTCCAGTCGTCTGGCTTCTCTGGCACTCTTGGCGACAGTACCCCTTCTTCTCATGCTTTTTCCCCAGGAGCCACGTCATTCTTTGGCAATGGAACTCTGGAAGTCGTATCAGGCATCTTCGACAGTATCTCGCTAAGTCTCACTGACATGATACGACAAGGCAGCGCGATGCAACTCGCACAGGGTACAACGAGCCAAGCTGCCGTATATATCCGCTTACGCTGGGAATGGCTCATTTTGCCCCTAGTCGTCCATTTGCTAGGTGGAATTGCTCTTTTTGTGACTATTGTTGGAGCGAAGCGACCTAGTGACGTGCCCTTATGGAAGGGTTCAACCTTGGCAGTGCTTTATCATTCGGTTGATAAAGATGGGATTATAGGATCCCGAGTTTGGAACCTAGAGGATTTGGAGAAGTTTGAGAAGATGCAAGTCATGTTGGGGAAGAAAGGCAGCATGTCTGATTCGTAGGGTGAAACATGATATATAGATGGGAAGCCGCCCAGTGAGGGTCGGCGATAGTCGTAGTAAAGAATTTACTGCCACGAGTTCAAATTGAGCGGTAGAAAAGTTTACAGACGCCCGAAAACGTCAATAAACATATGTAATATTGAGAGTGAAGTCTACTTGTATTTAAATTACTTGACCTATCACTTGCTGGATATTCTTGATGTTGTTATTCCTCCACAGAGCGACTCCAGCAAATCCAATAGCCCAGACCGCCGTGCCAGCCACCAGCATCATTAATTGTGCGTCCCCGTAAGCATGCTGGATGGCGATCCTGGTTGGCGAACCGACCGGATAGCTCAACTGTACTTCTAGCATGCTATATATACTTATGAGATTGGGTTGCTCGTCAGGTGGGAGGTACTCGGCAAGCTTGACGGGGAAAACAGCTTGCCAAATGGCACCTGCAATTGTAAGACCGATGGCGCCGCCAATAGAAGAGAACATGGATAGGATGGCCATGACAACTGCAATATATTGGTGTGATGCGGCGGTCATCGCGGCCATCTGTGATGTAATGATAACCACTCCTGAGGCTATGGAGATGAATATTTGGCACATAATGATATACCCAACATGCATGTCTGGCTTTCGGAAATAAATCATGAGGCCCATGAAGAGAGTGTATACAGGTATAGCACCGTAAAGAGTAATTGCTTTAAATCGACCGGTGTACCGAATAGCCACACCTGTGGCAATTGAAAATAGGCTGCTGACCAGGCCATTAACTTGGATAACATAGCTTGCTTCGGTGATACTCAGGTCGTTAACAACTTGAAGAAAAGAGCTGAAAAAACTGTTCCAACAAAAGGAGCTGATGAAGAGGACCATGCCGAGCATACACGAGCCAATCATATTCCGATCAAGGAGCAGCGAGTAAGGGATAAAAGTAACAGGCGCGAAGAATCTCTCCCATAACGCGAATGCGACGGTTAAAAGAAACCCAAAAACCAGCAAGCAGATAATTAGCGGCGATCGCCAACCCAAGGGCTGCAGCGTATATAAGTTAAACGGTAAAAGGAAGAGGGCCAGGCCAGCTGTTAATAAAAGGAGACCAATAGCGTCAAACTCGCGGCAGTAATAGAGGAGCTGTTGCAAAGGTGACTTTGCTTCTTTCTTTGTACTGGTGATGATGCCTTGTTTTTTTGCCTTGAAGTAGTTGAACATCAACATGCAAAATAAAGGAAGACACAAGACAGGTACAATAATAGAAAATGCACCAAAGCACCAGCGCCAACCAGGACCATCGAGGAAAGCAGTTGAGATTGGACCGCCGAGCCAGGTAGTGATGATACTAGGTGACGAGGTCAAGCTGTCATAAGGCCACGGTTGTGCAACCTTGTCGTATCAGCAACGAAGATGTTCACTGTGTAGAGTAGCGCATTGTTGCCAACAGTCCAGAATACCTGAGCTGCAGCGTACATCTCTACATTCGTCGTCGCTGCCATCATGATGAGGCCGATGGTCGTAATGATAAGGGACATGGCATAACCTTGCGGTCGGCCAAAGACGTCGAGTATCTTGGCCACAGTCAGGTTGCACACCCCGCCGATAATGCTGGCCAAGATACCGACTGTAGGGGTAAGAGAATGTTGTTGAAAAGCCGAAGTAACATAGGGATTGAGGGCTGCTTCGGCTCCTTGTTGCATCAATACAACAAAATAAACGATCCATATCAATATGTAGATAATGATAAGAGATGTTTTCGACCAAACTATGGCAATAGCCTCTGCTGCCTGAACGCCAGCCTGAGCATCTTGGTGCACAGCCACCTCTGTATCGTGCGGGGATTTGGTCTCAACATCTTGAACTATTGCGGGTTGCTTTTCGTTGGCGCCCCTTTTGGTATCGGAAGACGAGATTGGGTGCTGCATTTCACTCATGTCTTGGATAATGAAAGGACAAGAACGAGCATTGAAAATAGAAAAAGAGAGACGGAAGAAGGAAAAGGGAAGACTCATAAGCAGTGAGTTATCAGATCGTTTTCTAACCCTTGTTATAGTATGATATACACCTGTAAACACCACGGAAGAGGTCATAAACTAATGACTGTAAAGTTAGTCTTTCCATGTCGGTATTCAACTAATTAATAGGCACCTTCTATTACTTTGACTCTTGAGTTAGTAATTACGCTCTGTGTGACTCCGTATCTCTACATTCATGTTATCCATACGTAATACGTCCTTCCTTATTACATGCTATCTTTTGCATACCGCAATCCAATCCCTGTATTCAGCTTCACCAATGACAATTAGCTCAATCTAACTCACTTGCTCGCCGTCTCTACTATTCACAGTCAAATTATGCATAGTATGCAATTTTTAATCTCTCCTCACGTGTTTTCGATCCCTTGTATTACCAATCGCCAGTAAAACTAGCTCAATTTAACTCGCTCGGCGCGCTTGGTATGCAGTTTAATCAAGACATCAAATTTTAGCGTTCTTTGTCCTGCAGGTATTGATGAAAACCTGTTATAGGCGGGATGATACCAAACATAGTGGAGGTGTAATGATCATATGAAGCCGTCTTGGTAAACCGTCAACTTGCACCAATATGTATCGGCCTTGGGGACGCACCAAAGTCTAGCCTTGGGGCTGCATACCGAAAATTGATATAATTATTGAGCTTTGAAACTACTGGGAATCATAGCATAACTACCTAAGCAAAAGCATAAGTGCTAGCTAGTATCGAATCATGATGATTGTAGTGTTTCTTTGCGTCTAGGGAGTCTGCCTTAGCAGAACAGAATTCTTTCCATCCAAGTTCTTTTCGCAGAGACTGCAGCGTGAATAAGTGGCACATTAGGGTTATCTATTCCGTCAAACAAGTGGAAAGCCCCTGGCCAGATGTGCAATTCACAAGTTGAACCGCAGCGCCACATGTTGGTGGCGAAGGACACAGCAGCATCGCGAAATACTTCGCACTCTGCCGCGTCAATGTAAGTGCATGGGAGGCTTGACAAGTCTTCTGCTCGAGACGGTGACTGATACTGCGATACTTTGTTGCTCCCCCTGTCTTCCCCAATAACGTAGTCCCATGCCATTCGATTTGCGATACCGCACCAAGGACTACCGTATTCAAATTGTTGGTCCGAGATGGTGTCACAGCGATCATCCAGCATGGGAGATAAAAGCATCTGGCCCTTAATGGGAACTGCGGGAAGCTTTCTATCCCTAGCCATCAGGCATGTTGCGGCTGCTAGGGCTGCTCCGCCGGAAACACCCCAGATAACAATCTTGGCCGGGTCAATGCCAACGGCGATCGCGTTCTCAGATACCCAGATGAGACCAGAGTAGCAATCTTCTGCAGCTCCTGGAGCTTGAGTCTCCGGAGCAAGGCGGTACTCGACCGATATGATGACGCACTCGATACCTTTGATGATGTCCAATAGCTCGGCAACTCCAGAAAAGCGATCACCTGCAACCATTCCTCCTCCGTGTATGTGGTATAACGATGGTAGAACATTCGAAGTTGGATTCTTCGGCGCGAAGACAGAAAGCGTCACGCTATTGCCATTAGAACCAAGAGCGTGATACTCGGTATGCTTCATATGCACTGCCGTTTTTACAATGGCATCTGCGGGATGAATGGACTCTTCCCCAACTGTGGTGAAGCCGCGCATTAGTTGGAGATCTATCTCCTCAGGGAGAAGAAACGAATCGATCATGGGCGCTAGTGTGGGATCAATAGCTGGTCGTGGAATTTTAATCCTGGAATCCAGCTGTGCCGCCTGAGAGTAGGGGAACGGGTAATCTGGAAGTTTTTGGGCCATTTCAAGAAGTCGCAATAGTAAATGGTGAAAATACGGGTGTATTCGTGTATGAGCGATGACAATCTTTGCTGCTGCTCTGGTTTTGGGCATGTAAGAGGTAAGCACACACGGAAGATGCTGCGCCTTTTGTACAAGTTAATACATATGGTCCTTTATTCAGCGCTTAAATAGTCTAGCATTGTGGAAACTCAGCCACTTCCAGTATGTGAGGTTTCGTTCATTCGTGCGCTGAAACCGACTTTTGCTTCTACGATCTGGCTTATCAGGAATAATGAATGACATATAACTGCTTTAATTTTGCTGGACTAACATGGAATACTATTATTTTATACTAGAAATACCGTCAACGTCTTAATACTTTTGAGATAGTGACATCTAGCACGCTGAATGAGCAGCTAGAGTCAAAATTGAAATCGGGCACATGCTCCTTAATTGTTGTTCACCATTCTAACTATCTTATTTCTGGATCGCAGCCAGTTTTTCCCATGCCTCTCTTAGGCATTGTCTTCAAAATATTTCTTAATCTCTGTTCTGAGTGTTTGAACAAGACCATCCTCAACAATGCCTTCTTGCCAACTAAACCCGACAGTCATTGATCCATCTCCTCCAGTGGCGACACTGATAGTGATTGCGGCACCTGATGCCAAAGAACTTCGACTGAGTAGAACTTTTCCTACTTGCCAACCAGGATTGACCTTCTTCTCAGAAGTAGCAGCGGAAGAGAAAAGCCCAACATTTGTTACTTCAAACGCTGCGTCACGAGATTTTCCAACAATCGAGGTGAAGATAGCCGAGATATCTGGAACAGTCTCCAATACTGAAACAGCCGTATACGGCTCTCCAGAGGGTGAGACGTTGTCCAAGTAAAGTCTAATCCTTTTTGATGCTTGCCGAGCACCAGACCATATATCGTCGGCCAGGCTAGAATCCCCAGAGTGTTGGCCAGGCCGTATGTATTGTACTCTGGTGGCATCAATGTAACTGCCCATTGCAGTTTTAGTGCTCTCGCCAGATAGTCGGAGCCAGGGCCGTAGGTTGACGGGAATGATACACGTAAGGCCTTCAATATCAGGCGGAAGTATATGAAATAGGGTCGTGGCAATGATAGATGATACAACAGATGCTACAGAGAGTCCGTTGTCCTTGCATTTGCCAAAGAAAGATTTGGAGATGCGTGATGAGATATGAAGAGATGTCCAGCGAGACTTACACGGGTAGCGGATGGAGTTGCCAGTCCACTCGTTCAAATTTGTTGCAGCATGGGAAGAGGGGTTTGGTTCAATCGGCAGAGGGTGTAGTTCTCCGAGAGCTGGGAGAATTTGAACATCTTTAGGTGATGTAATTATCTGTTTACTCTGGAAACCAGATGCAAGATGAGAAGAAGATGTCTCTAATGCATCGAGAAATGTATTGTGGAACACCAGCCCAGAGATGCCATCGCCAATGGCATGGTGGTAGATGAATGATGCCGTAAAATTTACTTCTCCTTCAGCATCCTGGAGAATAATTAGGCGCCAAAATGGTGCTATCCCATAATTATCTTTGAAGTCAGTGTTGTGCTGGTGTTCGAGGATGGCATCAAGTTCTTTGTCTTCTCCTTCATCGAGGGTATCCAAAGGCTGAGAACGTGTGAGGAATTCGATACCCCTATTGAGATTGATTGAGGGAAGAGAGGCAAAGTATGCATTAGGGCTATCTTCATTGACAGGTATGGCGGACAGTACAGGGTGCTTGCCAATCACATCTCCAGCCGCAGCGTAGACAAGCCTACGTAAGTCGGATGCAGCCAGAGAGGAGGACCTCGGGAGTTGGTAATGGGCCGAGAAACCGACATTGTTAAAGAATCCTAGGTGGTGGCAAGATGCAGATACTTGCTCGAGTTTGCCTATAGTAAAGGGTTAGAGATATGCAACAATTCATCGTGATTGTTCGAGATCTCGTGTGAACTACCTAGCGGCCGTAGCTTCTTCAGTTGCTGAATTCTGGACATATTGCTCATAATTCACTGGAAAGGAAATTCAGATTGCTTAGAAATGAAAGCCATTGTTCGAGCCATGCCGAGGCATTCTTGTACATAACCTTCTCACTCTAATTCACCTGAACAGACTTGCAGTCTAGCTTGCTTGTGCATGCAGATGCAGATGCAGATTTCTGCCTCAAATATGCTCTAATCCTAGACAAATCGCAAGAGCTGAATAACCACTAGTGCTGACCCGTCCTAGTATGCCCACCGGCCCCATCATCTCCATCGTCACGATATCAGTGGAGCGGTACGAATGAAGAGTCGTGTTCCAGGACATCGTTGCGTAATCCTCCGAGACTGCATGGGAGGCTTCCTTGCAAAATGTGCTCGGAAGTTCATGCCAAGGAAAGGAGTATTTAGTAGTACAGCAATGATGGGCTCTTTGCAACATCCCTGATACATATTGCCATCAGTTGCTTCAATCCCTGGCACACATCTAGCCGTATGTCTACATGCTCAACGACTGTAGTTGACCATCACCTCTTGAACAACTCATACAATATTCCCTTTCCCAATATCTGCCAAATCTAGGTATCATGGAAGCAAAGCCAATAAGTGACGATGCTGCACGGAACGTCGACAACTCCTTGACCAACACTTCCGAAACAGGGAATAGAGTCCAGGAGATATCTCGTCGCATTTTAGACATTATTTTCGAATATGCTCTTAACAAATTCGATGATTCAAAAGAACGTCTGGAGAGAGGCGCAGGCAACTTCATGTCAATTATAGACAAGTTCGTCGCAACGGAGACTCGAATACAGACATGTTTGCCGGCATTCCCATTCAAATCCGCAAATAAGGTTTACAAAGTCCTAGGCAACTTGCCTGACAAGGCTGAAGAGCTAGCACTAGAAAGACTGAATACAATGTGTGTGCGTATACAAGAGGTAATACGCGCCTGGTGCTGAAGTTACCATTATATCAGATGGCATTACATACAACGGTATGTTGTCATCTACAATATGTTCTGATTGGACTTGTCATACTTGAAGTTACTGCTAACCTGTTTATCAATTATGATACTGACAGACTTGCTATGTATATCTGATCAAGATACGTGGGCCTACGGAGAGGCACTACGCGATATGGCTACTGAAAAAAAGTTCAACTACGTCAACTTTGCTCGAATGAAAGACCTTCTCAATTTTCCCGTTCCTGAAAAGATGACCGAGATCATCTACGTTGCGAACTGCACCGCTTTCCGCCGATTGCTTCTTAATCAGTATGGCCGGGCCAACCTAGATATCGACCACGAGATTGCCACAAATCCCGACACAAAATTGACATACCTCGGTTACAAAAGGTTCTTGGAGTCTGATTTGAAGTACATATTCCCTCGAGGAGTAAATCGAACAGCCAATGAATACAAGAGAGATTGCAAATATCTTGCTAAACAGATGTTACTTCGAGGAGATGTAAGCGGAACAACCACTATTCTTTACTAAGTGATGTTCGATCTGTTAATCATTATTAGGCGTTTGCGCGTGCAATCAAAACTGCCTTCCCCAATCACTTGCGACTTTCAATCCACGAATCAGTGGGGGTAAACAAGCTTTGGATATGTTTGCTCAACACCAAGACAGGTTACACGACCCCATGGCATTGCAGCGTCGCCAAACTGGCCGATGGAGAGTGGATTAGCGCTCCTATGGCTGAATTTAGCAAAGACGATAGACTGGAGCTCATTTATGAAGCTGGTAGGCCTAGTTATTTCAAGGAGAAACCGTTGCAGCGTGGTGGACTCAATATCGGCGAGACATCAGCAAGCTACCTCCAAGAAGCTACACCACGAAGTGCTATCGAATACTTTAGCGAGGCATCCACGCCTACTCTGGTTTCCCCTAACGGCGCCTCACACAGTAACTCCCCAGTGTTTTCGCCTCGCGCCAACATGCTCAACAGCGCAAGGTCAGCTTCGGAAACCTCTTCACCCCCAAGCCTAGCATCAAGTTTCCAGGAAGTCATTGCAGAGGATGGGTCTAACATTGCTCAGCTATCGAGAGATCTCGAATCTGCTCAAGTACCATATGGTAAAAGACTTCTACCTCAAATCATGGACGAAGTAGCACTTGTTGAGCCAGAACGTACCGTCTTCTCCCTGGTAACACTCTCTGGTGATTCACTCAATTTTGACCGCATATCTGCTCGCATTTTCAGCAAGGCCGTTGATAAAACTGCTTGGTGGCTTAACGGCCTTGTTGGCAAGCCTGATTCTGTTCAGCCAGTTGGATATATCGGCCCTCGTAAGTAAAGCCTTACATTATGGAGAAAGTTTTATTGTGAATTAATGGTACTGACTAAACGACTCTCCAAGATGATTTGCGATACGTTTTGTTGACATACGCCTGTGTGAAGGTTGGATACACTGTAAGTATTTTTATACATGTCACCATTTCAGTACGGCAGTAGTATCGTACTAATTCATGCGAAATCCCTCTTCCAGGCACTGTTCCTATCGCCAAAAAATAACTTGGAGGGGGCGCTGGCAGTCCTTGAATCGGTTAACTGCAATATATGGGTTAATGCTGCAGATGTGCCGCCAGTTTCTTTAGTCAATGAAATCCTTGAGAAACGCCCCATGAACCTTCTGCAGCTGCCTGAGGTCAACGAGTTGATGAGCATTGGCACTGTCAAGCCTTTTCCATACATCAAAACATTTGAGGAAGCCATGAATGACCCTTTCTGCTACCTTCATACTTCTGGGTCAACGGGAGTGCCGAAGCCTATCCCTTGGTCTCACGGTTTGATCGGTACTATGGACGCAGTGCGGTTGCTACCCCCCGCTGAAGGATACGACGATTTGCTTCCGTGGACATCTGATTGGAAGCCAGGCGATACGATATACTCATCATTCCCAATGAGCCATGTATGTCATCTGCTTCGCCTCATCTTTATTTGGGGAAAGGGGTGCCAAATTTGCTAACTATATTGAACACAGGGAGCCGGTATTATCATGGATATCCTGATGCCCGCTCTTTTCGACTTGCACTGTATCTTGGGGCCTCGAGGTGTTCTTCCCAACGTCAATCTTGTGGAAACACTGGCAGAGAATGCCAGGGTTGACATCTGGAGCATGGTACCATCTCTTGTGGACGAGTTGGGGGAAACACCTGAAGTCCTTTCCAAGTTGAGCGGATCCAAATTTATTTGTGCCTCTGGAGGCCCTATCAGCCCCGTCAGCGCCGGAAAAGTAAACGATACAATCAGAGTGTTGAACCTAACGGGCACCACGGAGGGTCTGTTTATTGGCAACCTCGTCACATCGAGAGAGGACTGGTTCTGGTTCTGTTTCCATCCGTACTCTGGTTTCGAATTCAAGGAAATCGAAGAGAATACTTACGAGCATTGGGTGCATAGAAACGAACATTGGCCTCTATTCCAAGGCATATTTCACACTTTCCCAGAGAAGGATTCGATCAACTTTAAGGATTTATATGTGAGACACCCAACGAAACCACATCTGTGGTCTTTTAAAGGGCGAAGTGATGATCTTGTCGTCCTGTCCAATGGGTATAAGATAACGCCTTTGGAAACAGAAGCTGTCATCGCCACACATCCTGCCATTGAGAGTTGTCTCATCTTCGGAACTGGGAAACCCCAAGCAGGTCTTCTGATCGAGCTGAAAGACCCTTCGAATAAAACTGACGACCTCATCAGTAACATTTGGGAAATCGTGAAGAAGGCGAACTCCGTCTCCCGACACAAAGACCAACTTCTCAGGGATTTTGTCACCTTTGCAGAACCTGATAAGCCTTTTATTCGTACAGATAAGGGTACTGTAAAGAGAGCTGCGACACTAGCACTCTACGCCGACTATATTGAGCGTTTTTACAGCTCTCGCAATGACGACATTTGCTATGGTTACCCCTTTGATATGGATTCAGCTGAGTCCGTTCAGAGCGGCATTCGTGAAATCCTCACTTCTTCAATCTCTATAACCAGAACAGCATCCCCAGACACGAATTTATTTGATCTTGGCTTGGACTCTCTCGGCGTTTTTGCGGCTGTCAGGGCGATCCGAGCAGCTACGGGGTTAGGTGAACGGATTGCTCCTCGTCACGTCTATGCCAATCCAAGTATTGCCAGTCTTGCCTCAGCTATTTTACGTCTCGCAGCCGAAGAGAAGATTGCGATCGAAGCAAACAGGCTAGAGAAGCCTATGGAAAGCGACATAGCTCAGCTGAAGGCTACAATTGCCAAACACAAGGCGCGACAATCATTTCGACTGAATGCCTTCGACTATGTCAATCCTAATCACGGCATGGGCTTGGTCTTCTATTTCTCCCTGCATCAAGATGTTGGTTACGACCAAGTATTCGCTAACTTACAAGAAGGCCTCAATCGTACATTTGACTTAATTCCAGCCCTGAGCGGCAAGATTATGAACTCTTCCGAGCAAGAGATTGGTTATACTAGAGGGAATCTCTGTGTTACTATCCCGCCTGATTCTATGGCAGCTTCTGTACGAAATCGCCTGGTCTACAAGGATCTCTCCAATATTCTCCCGTCATTTGACGAGCTCCGAGATGCGGGCTTCCCACCGTCTGCTTTTAAAGACGGTCTTGTCTTACGAGACGATCCATTCCCGAAAATGCCCGCCGATATTTTCGTCGGCCAGGCCAACTTTGTCTCTGGCGGATGTATTCTAGCAGTTGACTTGAATCATTGTTGCCTTGATGGCGTTGGGGCCATGATTGCTATTAAAGTTTGGGCCGAAAACTGCCGATACTTGCAAGGCAACGAGGCAGCAACATGTCAATGGTATGACCCTGAAAGCTTCAACCACAGCTTGCCGGAGATTATTCAAGAACAAGAGGGCTGGGATCGACCACTTGATGCAATCGACCCATTTATATGGAGATATCTACCATTCTTTCCCCCAGACGATGACGAAAGCCAGACTAGTATCTTGCCTACGAGCGAGACGGCGAAAATGGGCAAAGACGAGAAACTCCTTTCCACACAAAGCTCAAAAGAAAAGGTTCTCTCGCCTCAGCTCAATTTCCCTCTCCATCCTATCTGGCCACTACCACGCGCAGAAAGAAGCTTGAACACGACTTTGTTTTTAATTTCACAGGAAAAACTGGAAGAGTTGAAGCAGGACAGCACCCCTGATGCCAAGGCTAAGGGGGCAACATGCTCTATTAGCGACATTGTGCAAGCGTTCTTCTGGCGCAGTGCCATCAAGGCGCGGTATCGCGTGGCTAAAGAAATCCGCAAAGAGACCTTTGGGCCTGAAGACATCTCCATTCTCGAGTTACCTACCGATGGTCGCCCGTATTTTTCCTCTTTATTGCCTTCAACATACATGGGCAGCTTGCTCATCTTAAATCGGTCCAGCATGTCAATCGAGACACTCTGTTCTCCGGAGACCAGCATAGGGGATGTTGCGTACCTGCTTCGTCAATCTGCTAGGAGCATTACACCCTCGGTTGTTCATGATGCATTTTCAATTTTGCAATCACTTCCAGACCACAGCAGATTCTCAACGGCCAATATGGGCCTTGAACATATGCATGCTATGATCTCCAACATGATGCTATTCCAAACTAGTGAGATCTGCTTTGGAGACCAATTCTTCGCCAACGGAGGCTCCCCGGAGTCTATGCGGCCACAACTTGAGCGTGGAAATGGACGGTTTAGGTTTTTGGTCATCTTTCCAATGAAGAACGATGGGGGCGTGGAGTTGGTCATGGGAACTTACCCTAAAGAGCTAGAAATGTTGATGGCGGATGAGGAGTTTACAAAGTATGCAACTCTTGTCGGCACCAGCCGTTAAATGTACGCAGCGTTCATGCACATAGCTGATTAAAATGGATTTTTATCTTGAAACTGAATTCTAAGTGTTGATTGTAGATTTTTAATGCCAGTTTTTGGGCGTATGCGTACCTATGGAACACTGGCACTATACTGCTACTTAATACAATGCACATATCTATAATAAAATCACAATTTTTCAGTCTTTCATAAAATCCCATCATCTACCTTTGTTTGCTTTATCTAAGTATGTATCAGGTACAATGATTGAACTGCTCAGCATGAAAGACGACTTCACATGTCTAGATTTGGATATAGATAATCGCCTTCATGCCCTTGTAAATTGAGCAAGTTATCATAGGTCACTGGAGCTGGCCTGCATAATAACGACCGTAAATGAGCAAGTTTTATTGTAAACTTGCTCTACAAGGATCATTAACACTAGCTCAGCATAGCCATACTAGCATTGTGCGCAAATTTCCCATAATGGCTCATTGTTCCTGGAAGATGAATTAATGGCTGTGCTCCAACATTGGCTGAATAAAACAGAACCGAAACATTGAGCATCAGCTTTCTTTGTGATTTTACTGTTTCTCAACTAGCATAGGTCTACTCAAATTCTCATTTTTATTGACAAGTCATGGGGTCACCGCCTCCCCCTTCCGCCGGCCATCTACCTCAAACTGATTTTTCCGATGACGAAAATGTGAATCTCCTCGATAGTACTCGTGATAACTACAATCACGACGGTTTCGTTATTCATAATGATGACGAATCTTCTGCGCCTTCTGATATTGATCCGAATATCGATGATTTCGAGGCCGTGGCTGTGCCATGGAAGACGAGTGCTCGGTTGCTCGTCTACACTGTGATTTGGCTCACCTATTTCGTCGAAGGAATTATATCAGCTACCACCGGAATTCTGACACCTTATGTCACCTCTACCTTTGCCCAGCATTCTTTTACGCCCACCGTCGGCATCCTAAGCAGTGTGATTGGTGGTGTCACCAACCTCACTCTCGCTAAAGTCCTCGACATCTTTGGCCGGGCTTACGGACTTTTTTTCTGCATCGTTCTCGCTACAAGTGGCCTCATTATGATGAGTACTTGTAACAGTGTTCAAGGCTATGCCACTGCTCAAGTCTTCCAGACTATTGGAAACAATGGCATTTTATATAGCCTGACTGTCCTTGTTGCCGACACTTCTTCAATGCGCAACAGGGGTCTCGTACAAGCCATAGTCAGCTCGCCGAATCTTATTACATCTTTCCTTTCTGGCCCAATATCATCAAAATTTATGAATGGCCCAGGCTGGCGTTGGGCATTTGGCTTGTTTTCGATTCTCGTGCCGTCTACCACTCTCCCACTCTTCTTTCTGTTATTGAGTCATCTCAAAATCAAGAAAATGAGCATGCCTGATGGGGGTGATAGTGAGAGTGATAGTGGTCGTAGTCTTCTACGAACACTTCTCCACTATCTTCGGCAGTTCGATGCTATAGGCCTTGTTCTCTTATCAACAGGTGTTGCGCTGCTTCTTGTATCGCTCAACCTGTACGCGCTACATGGCGGGAATCAGATATATGCTATTACATTCTCAATTACAGGGAGTCTTCTTATCATCCTTTTTGCGGTGTGGGAGAGATATTACGCGACCATCACCTTCGTATCTTATTCAATTTTTCTCGATCGTACCGTGTTGGGCGCTTGCATTCTATCTGCCACTTTATTTATTAGCTTCTGGTGCTGGAACAGCTTCTTCAGCTCGTATCTCCAAGTGGTGAATAACCTCAGCATCGGAAACGCAAGCTATGTGGTGCAGCTGTATACTGTCTTTTCAGTTGTGAGCGCCATCGCCGTTGGCGCCCTAATTCACTTGACTGGGCGTTTCAAGCCAGTGTGCATCTATGCAGGAATCCCATTGAGTCTTTTGGGTTTAATCTCACTGTCATATTACGGAAATAGTGGAAGTGGAGTTGGATATGTAATTGTGTCTCAGATCTTCATTTCCGTCGCTGCTGGTATCATCATGGTTTGTGATGAAGTTGCAATTCTGGCTGCTGCTCCTAATCATGACACTGCTGTTTGCCTGGCCGTGTTAGGGTTATTTGGTAATATTGGAGGAGCAATCGGTCTAACCATTGCATCAACAATTTGGCAGAACATCTTCCGCAGGAAGCTAATGGAGTTTGTTCCGATAGAAGAGCTTCCAAATGTGGCCAAGATTTATGCGGACTTATCTACACAGCTCTCATATCCCATTGGTTCTGAGACACGCATCGCCATTCAGCATGCTTACGAAGATACCCAAGGGAAACTGTTGGCTATAGCAATGGCAGTGTGGGCCGGTGGCTTCATGGCGGTTGTAATGTGGCGAAACATCAATGTGATTGACATAAATCGGAGTAAACCATATAGTTAGTAAGAAGCAACTTTTACTATTGAGAATCTTGATACTTAAATCTCAAACCTCAGCACTCATGTGGAGATACTAGCACGTCACTTTCATATGATTGAAAGCTAAGCCCGCTCTCTTAGAACATGTGATAACTGAAATCATAATTCAGCTCAATATAACAGACTACTCCAGCTACTTAGATCTTTATTTAAACCTGCCGTGCAAAAGAAGACACGTTAATGTCATAAAGTCAATCCTGTCACTCGTTGTATTAGCTTGAGCGAGGAGACTCGCTTCATCTCATTCATGGGTCCGGATTTAACATTCCTTCGACGGTTTTGACCGTTGTATAATAAAGAGAAGCACTGTAGTGACCCTTTATAGGGAACAACCTGCTGTCTCTATCTCGTACATCTCTATTGCACCGCAGGAATGAAATATCCAAACCCACCTGGTCAGGGTAGGCACACAATCAGGCGAGGTATTCAACTGCATATTCAAGGGTTGAGATTGTTACAAAGAGGCACTCACAAAGTATAATTTAAGCCTTTTCCACCAACGTCAAGTTATTAGATGATCTAACCAGCTGGGTATCGGTCTACTTAAAGATGGCCACGAAGCTCAATATCTCGACATACACGGCGTCTTCAAGTACAACGAGTTTCAGCTAGTGAGGGTAATCTGCCACTGAGGTTTGACTAGCTTGTCAGTAGAAAGTAGAAAGTAATCATATAAACATACACTAATAATGGATAGGATAGTGCTCTCGATTGGAATAAGAGCGAACTTGTCACACGTGTTATCCTTAAGATAAGAGTAAGCAATGTCTCTTATCTCAAAGTAATTTTCTTCAAATATTCCTCGACTGCAAGCAAATGTTTCAGCTGCTCGCATTGTTGCCTCTGCAATTGGCAAAGACCACCGAACGTCTTCTATGGCTTTTTATGCACTGTTAAAGAGACATTTGTAGTTACAGCAACTGTTACTGTTTCCCATTTGCCGGTACTGTTTGGACAAATTGGAGGCATCTTCCCCCCACTACCCTTGCTCCAGCACGGAACCGTACGGAGAATAATAAACTCAGGGAACTCAACCAACAGCAAATCTAGCTCATAGATCCACACGCCCCCCCATGTTGATGCATTAGTGTTATCTGTTTGCAGGTAGTCCGTAGAGTTATCAGATTCCTGGAAGGCTGGGTAGGCTGCTTTATCGATAGCTAGGACATATAACCGAGTAGGTCATGGTGTGTGTGCAAACAACCGGAACGAGTTACTAGTGGACACGCGTCAGCTTTTGTCCATCACGCAAACCGGACTTTACGCACTTGCTAGTTTACAGAGCAACGTCAGCAACGAAGGTAGTTGACTATAGGATGAAAACATCTATAAGGTGAACGGCATTCAAAATGGGTGTAACTGCTCTGGAATCTGTTGCTGCCTTGCTAAACTTTTGCTACTTCAACTTCAAATCTTCGGTCTGATACCAGCGAGTGAGTGGGTTACCTTATAACATACAAATTAGATGTTAGATGCTTGAGGGGCGTGCCGAAGAGATCGGCGAAATAGAAGAAGAAAACTTGTCAAAGAATGTACAAGCCAACTTTGTGTACCACCAAAGCCTTTACCTTTATTACGGCTTATAAAGTCAGTGGTTCCAGTGCACATTTTCTCTTGTAATGATATTGCATAGTCCTCTTACCCTTTAGTCTGTGGTGAATAAACGAGAGCAAGTTGTAAATCCCTCTTTACCCACGATTTTTGCACCCTTCCACAAAGGAGCCCAGGCCCCCATAACGGCAGTAATACCGGTGCAGAGAATCATGGGACCGTACTTTGTAGCATATCCCAACGGCTCCTCTGCAATAACCCCTTTTATAGACAAGAGGGAGCCACTGATTGGCCCACCAAGGATATATCCGAGTCCCCGACCTCCCAAAAGAAGACCAAAGACAAGTGAGGATTCTGCAGCTCCATCATCTCGCTTGATCTCGTGCAGCATGCTTGACCAGGTAGAACTAAATCCCCCAGCAAAGAAGCCATAAAGGATGACGAAAACAACCATGGTACTAATTTGATGGCCGAGTCCCCAAAGAAGAAAAACAGGAAGGGCACTCCCAAAGGATGACAGGAGGATCACTTTAGTCGCTGAAAGCTTATCGCCCAACCATCCATGAACCAATGATCCAGCACCGATGCCGTAGAAAATAATGCAAGCAAAATGGGACCCGTTACAGAAGAAAGACCAATGGCGGAGGCGTAGCTGGCCAGATACGTGCTTGGCATGAGATAGCCGAGAGATTGAATGATGATTCCAATTTGCATCATCCAAAACGAAGTATGGCGGAGAAACGCAAACGAGAGGGGCCGGGAACGAGATGTAGAAGACAGTGGAATGCGAGGCCTAAGAAAGAAGAGCGTCGGCAATATCAGAATTGCAGAAGCTATAGTCCACGAAAGGATAGTTGCGCGAAGACCAAAACGACGTAGCAAGCCGCTGAAGACGAAAGGCATGGCCACGCCAACTGACGATTTGCCTGACCACATGATCCCGTAGGCGAGTCCCTTTCGTTGAATGAACCACTCGTCCATATACAGAGAGATTGGGCTGAAGAGAAGCCCGCAGCCAATGGAATAGAGCGCGCCTTGGGTGGCGATTAAACCCACGATGCTGCTGACGAAGGCAGAAGCAGACAAGCTTGCCATTGTGATCAAAAGTCCAGCAGGGCCACACCAACGCCGGAGATGTGGATATTTGCTAAGTATCATGAATATGACAGGCATCAGGAGATACATGATGCCCATTTGCATAGACCCGACAGTGGCAATGGCTCCAGCAGAAGCATCTATGCCGTGCATGGGATCGCTATAGTATTCTTGAAAGATGCCAAAGGAGACAGAGTATCCTGTCATACCCTATCAGTATTCAGCACGGTGATAAGGCAAAGGTTGTAATACCCCAAATTGGAGCTTGTGCAATGGTACAGCATGCAAGAGCAAGATAGGCGGCGCGACCATGGTCAGCTGGGGGCAGTGTTTGCGGTCTTTGTATTGGATCTTCAGAGTCTTCTTCTCGGTCATGATGCGTATTTTCAAGGGCGCGACTCAATTCATGTTCTTCTTGAACAGCAGGGTAAGCCATTTTGTCATGCTACAGGAGGCAGTGAGTGTGGTGGTTAATAATTGACGACGGGAATCATGGTTGGCGGGAGACAAGACTGTCAGTTCATATAGATTTAAACTTCAAGATGCTTTCAAATACATGCCTAGTTGATCTACAGAGCCACATCCGTCACCGGTCCGACATCGCAGATTGGCTTGTGAATGCGGAGCGGCGCGCTACGCTGTTAACGAAGGAAGTAATGATATCACTTTGTTTATCACTTGCACTCGCAATGTTATCCAGAGTTGCAGTGGTAATAACACTTGAGTCTATTGTTTCTAACACCTCTGAATTTGATGGTTCAACGAGCAAAGTGCTTCTCAAGGCACACGACTACTTGCCTGTTGTGGGTGTACTGTGCTCAAACAGTCAGTGATGGATTTCTCCAAATGTAGTGACTCCGCGCGACTGGAATCGGTCTTGTATCTCTCATTACGCCCGGGGAAACTCCGTCTATTAAGCGTTGGATTAGGAGGATTAAATCCCTGCCTCAACACCACCGTGTTATTGTTGTTGTTGCTTCGATGTTACATGCGCTTTGGTAATAGAGTCGCAGCAAGTGGGTGTGGCTAAGACTCACTAACAACGGCGTTTTATGCATGTGTACCCAATGTTCTATAAATACAGAGCTAATTCCACCCGTGTTTGCATGGTTACATGTACGAGTAGCATCTGCTGCATCTGCGATGCGCTGCTCGCAACTACTTACCGACAAGGTGGCTGCGTGTTCTGTCGTCTGAACCGCTTTTGTCGAATAGCTGTACTGTATTGTGCTGTTTCAGCGTCAGCCCTCGCTCCAAAACCAATCATACAGTACGTGACCCTATATGGAAATTATGCCCACTTGACAGACTACTCGTACTAAGGAGCAGTACCAGCGGCTTGGATCTCCCCAGCGCCCGCTACCCCCCTTAATTACAACGCCGTCTCCCTCGTGGGAAGCCCCTGTACTGTAATACTACTGGCATGGTAAGATTTCATACCGGCAGACGATGATGTCAGGCAACTTATTAGAGTAGTACCGTAGCCGTGGTGTTTCTTACTCCGTACTCCGTGAATAGGCACTTAATCCCCACAACAGACAGGCCTTGTGCCGCAGCCAGCATTTCGGGAGCTAACGCGTGTGTCAAGTCGTTGGCCGAGCTACTGTTGCTTACTCGTACTTCACTTGCGCATGTCAAGGTTCTAGATCTAGCGGTGACTGGTCCAAATCCCCAGGGCTAATTTAGATCTGCCTGCACCAGGGCTCGCTTGCTGGGGCTGCGTAAGTTTTTCCCAAAATGTATCTTCATGCGATCTGGCACAGAGATGTCGCTAGCTCTCATGATGCCATTGTTACCACATGAGCTCCGTACAGTTATCAGAGTCTTGCTACGCACTCACCGCGTTATCCCCGCCATTGTCGCATGCGCATGCGGGAATGCCGTCCCCTAATTCGACATTCAACGACAGCACATACCAGCTGACGGCGTTACTGAGAGCCTTGAAGCGGCGGCTTTGAACCCGCGCGAATATAATGCCATATAGAGTAGGTATGAGAGAGCTACGTCTAGGGGCAAGAGGGTCTGTGCAATGTTTCAACCTCCTTTTTACATGACCGACGGTTCTGCACTGCTACTATAAGTGTGGAGTGAAGAGAAGAAAGTAACATCAGTGTCACCCGAGGATGATGAAGTTTTGATATAGGTACTCGTGATGATTCAACAAATTCGCCGTTCATTTTGTTTGAACGAAGAACAGTATACCAAGAACGCTTACACATTTTTGGGCACTGATTAGCGCAAGACAATCTTCTTCTAGTTAGGTTACGCACGACAAAATAAATGCAATTAGCCAACATTGAATATGCCCGGCTTTAAGCAGCTAGCAGCGGGTGTTGTTGGTTAGTGGGATAGTCGGCCGCTGTAAGCTTATTGCAAAATGGTTGAAATTGGGGTAAAATTCAACTAGAGTCGGCATCTCAAGAAAATTAAGTAGCCGATCGTGTCAATCAATCTCAACAGAATATCAATTTGTGAATACCTCAAGCATGAAGTAATAAAGAGATTCAACACTTGGAGCAAAATCAATCGATGCCGGTCACCCTGAGACTGCTATTGTTTAGGATAGTTGTATCTCATAGCCCAAGGGCAAACTTGCCGCATCATCCGAATATCTACAAAGCAAAGACGCTATGAGAGGACTACAGAACGGGGTGAGACCTGCAAAGCAGCTGTTTTCTCGGACAATTCGTCATGTATCAACGACCCCAGCTCCGCATATCAAAACAGCTGCCGAAGCCGCGTCTCATTTGATAGAGCACTTTGCGCACAAAGTCACCAAGCGCAGCCAATACATTGACGCGAATCAAGTACAAAAACTTGCAATCATGCTCGGTCGACCAGTGCTCAACGGCCACGACACGCGCCGGGCGAATGTCCCTGCGGGCACACCAATACCCCCTGCTTACCACCTTGTTTACTTCACGCCTGACGATCTCGAAGCTGAACTTGGTGCTGACGGGAGTGACCGGACGTTCAATGCGCCCGCCCCTTTTACAAGGAGGATGTGGGCAGGTGGCCATATGAAGTTTGAAAAAAACAACCCCCTGAGAGTCGGAGAGGAAGTGGAGGAGCATACCAAGCTGATCAGTGCGGCGGCGAAGACGAGCAGGTCCGCCGGCGAGATGGTACTTGTCCAAGTAGAAAAGAAGATGTATGGATCACAAGGATTGGCATTGGTTGACACACGGTCATGGGTATTTCGCCCAGTGCTACATTCTAGTGCTCGAGAGGGCGTAGCGCTGAGGAGCGTCGACGGCAACATCCTAGCCGCATCATCTATTTTTGATGTAATAAGTGATAGCAACGGTGAGTATGGCATGTATCTTTCACGGCTGGGTTTATACGACACTTGGTTCGGCTAACCCCCTTGCTTACAGCTTTTCCTGTACGGAAACTGTCGTGGTCACCTGTTGGCCTTTTCCGGTTCTCGGCACTTACGTTTAACGGTCACAAGATTCATTACAACGAAGACTGGACTCGTAATGCTGAGGGTCACCCTAGCATAGTGGTACATGGGCCTCTGAATGTAATCAACTTGCTAGACTACTGGAGAGATTTCCACGGAGAGGGCACAGGCCCCAATGAAATCATATATAGGGCCATGTCACCGGTTTACGGAGGCGAGGAGTATCAGATACGAACACTGGACATATTGGAAACTACTAACAGCAAGGTATTCGAAGTGGTAGCAGAAAAGAAAGGAGTTGTCATCATGAAAGCCTCGATTATCAAAAAGACATAGAGAGAAATAACAGGTCACTTCACTTGACAAGTTTACTCAAACCTAAACTGAAGGCGGTTTAAATAACAAGTTGAATAGAATGAATGATTTCAATCATTGCACCAGACAGTTGTATGCATTCTTTTATTTTCAGTATACTGAATTCCAATCCATTGTACTCCATTTGCCGTGTTTTCGATGTATACATGCTTTATACCGCTAAGCCGTAATGTCACGTCCACAGTGGGCCATGTTCCAAGTGGGAATCCGCTGTACCCAATTTCTCTAAGCCTCAGAGCTTAGCTAACGAATAGCTTGTGGGGGTCTCCGTGACCGAGCCTGGACTTTGTGAGGCCGGGATATTCGGTAGAATGTACTCCATGTCCGGTAAGGTGGCATCTGATCAGGCGGAAGTCGGCTACTTGCTTATTCGAGACGCAAACCTTGATCTGTTCTACAGGAGAAGGTGTCAAATGTTCCAGTTTTGTTTTCAAAAAATTCGCATTCACTTCAGCTATTTCTTATAAGCATACCCTTTACTTTACTGAATAAAGGGGCGACTAGACTTTCATCAAAAATAACCGAATCTCATCAGGAGCTCCAATGAGCCTCTGTCAGGCCACGATGATCCGGGCGGGGGTCCTGACTCGACTACCAAAGGTCTGGCATCACAACTCAACTAGCTTCTCTCCTTTTTGCGCAGAATTCGACTGTGGGTTTAGTGACTAAGATTACGCTGGGGATAGGCTAGAAATTCTCAATCTTCGCGTATGAAGCAGCTGAGGTGCCTCACCTTACATAGCTATCAGACGCAAGACATACTCAGAGCTGTGCGTTGGCTATGCCCAAGGCGATTACTAAACGCTTACAAGAACAAATTGTTAGCACGGAATTCCAGTCCCTCGCGGGATAGTAGTGCAAACACCTCTTGAAGCTCAGAATGCAGTAAAGAGTTTAGGTGAAAGCTGCATTTTTCGAGCTCAGGTTCTATGTGGGCACCCGGACAAACTCCTTTTTGAGGATGGCCTGAGAGGAGGGGTCCAGACAGTTGAGAGTCCAGAACAAGGACTGGCTCTGGCTACGAGAATGCTTAACCGCCAAGCCGTCTCAGACACTATCCGCTACCGGTCCTTGACTGTGAACCAAGTCCTGGTCTCCGAAAGCCCGATCCACCAAGAGCAGTGGCACTTGGCAATGACCGTTGACAGGGAGAATTACTGTCCAGTAGTCGTCATTTCCAAACATGATGACAACTCTAGCCAGGATGAAACGGTGCTTCGAAATCTCCGCAAGAGGGGGACTTCATTCACGTTTGGCTTCTCTGAAGGCATCACTGAGGATCTGATATCGCGAATTTCGCGATTTCTCGGCGCTGGAAGGGCTGAGGAGACGAACATTGGTCATATTCTGACCAATTTGTACAAGATATTCCGAGAAAAGGACGTCACATTGCTGGAAATAAGCTCCCTCGCAAGACAAAACACCGGACTCTTCACCTGTCTCGATGCCACGATTGTGGTGGACGATGATGCTGCGAAGCGGCAGCCAGACATATTCGGCCTGCGCGATACGACTCAGGAGGTGCACGATGAGGTCAGGGCAGAACAACACGGGCTGGTGTATATTAAAATGGAAGGCAACATTGGAAACATTGTCAACGGAGCAGGTCTCGCAATGGCAACAAACGATGCAATTGGGCTTCACGGCGGGGCTAGTGCTAATTTCTTAGACGCCGGGGGTCAGGCGACCAAGGAGACGATGATACAAGCTCTTGGAATCGTCATGGGAGACGAGCGGGTAAAAGCGATATTGATAAACATCTACGGAGGTGTGCTTGGAGAACCCCCCATGTTATCAGAAACGGAACTGACACTGTGAAGGAATCACTAGGTGCGACATGATTGCCGAATCCATCATTGGAGCCGCGCAGGAGATGACCCTGGCCGTCCCACTTGTCGTGCGGCTTCAGGGAACTAACTCGACGGAAGGATTGAGACTGGTGAGCACAAGAACCAGCAGATTGGTCCCGGCGGATATGCTATAACCCCCTTGTTTCACCGCACTTTTATGACAAATGACTAACTCATAGCGCGTTGTGACAGCTCGCGGATGCTAGGCTTGGGCTCCATGTCGAATCGGACTTTGGGCGTGCGGCACAGCGAGCTGTTGAGCTGGCTCAGCCGTAGGCCGGACGGAGAGAAGGGCTGACGGACGACTGGCAAGGGGAGGACAAGCTACGGAGTACACGTACCGTGCTGCGGCTCAGCCCTGGCACAGACAGCCTTTCGGCAATGAAACTGAAGCATGCTACGAGCACAAGTATCCTGCCAAGTGCCTGTAGCGCGATTTACAAGGGACGCACATAGTGGATGGGAACCCCGTGCTTCGTATAACAAGTGAAATTCATCTCAAAATGGGCTCTGCGGATCCCCACAGTGGTGGTGGGGAGTAGCCGGATCGGCCGAAAGCTGAGATGGTATTCCCGTCCAGAGGGCTTGTTCATGTACTAAGGATTCGTAGCCTCTTCCTGCTAGCGGTTGTTCCTCGGACACTGTCAACATCCAGTTTATTGATCCATTTTCACTATAGCATCCTAGAATTAACGGGCATGAGAGGGGGGTGGGAAGGGGGAAAGGGTGTTGCTGACTGGCTCCAAATGCCCCCGCCGCTGAGCTCGGGCAAACGACATGGACTATGAACACGTTTGTCCTCGCTGGCATAAGGGAGATTTGCTATATTATTGCGGAAGACTCGTCTCGAACCAGATTTCTCACCCCCTCTTCCTTAGACTCTTCCCATAGTCCGGCCATCTGGTGGTGATTTTTGACTAAAGAAAAGAAAAATCCGTCTTCGTTGTCATGGCTAGCACGGAAAAAGACCCGGCTGCGATTGAGCACGCAAAGACTCTCACCCACATCCCGTGGTGTGAGGATTACGAAAAGATGATATCAGGGATGCTGTGAATAATCCCATCCCCTCTCCTCTTTGCCACCGCCGAGTGACTCCCGGATTTTAATTTCTGCCTTACAGTTACAACTCTCAAGCTCCAGAACTCATCGAGGGAAGATTTCGGGCTCGGAGGCTCATGAACAAGTACAACACCCATTTCCCCGACGACGCCACGAATGACACCCTAGTGGCCGAGAGGGAGAGGCTCCTAAACGAAATGCTGGGCAAGATCGGCGCGAACCCCTTCATCGAGACGCCCTTCAGCATCGACTACGGGTGTAACACATCGATTGGAGACAACTTTTATGCCAATTTCAAGTACGTAAAACCAATAGTAACGCTTCGCTGCTAGAGACTGACTTTAGTCTGTGTTTGTGTGGCTTCAGTCTGGTGATTCTTGACTGCGGAATGGTCACAATCGGCAACCGCGTTCTGTTCGGCCCCAATGTGTCAATATTTGGTGCAACACACGAGACCGGAGTCCAATCGCGCCGCAGCGGAATCGAGTACGGTGGCAGCGTTACCATTGGGGATGATTGTTGGATCGGAGGCAACACCACCATCATGCCGGGCTTGACGATTGGAAAGGGTTGCACAATAGGGGCAGGCAGTGTCGTCACCAGGTCGATCCCCGACTTTTCCGTTGCGATTGGTTCGCCAGCCAGGGTTGTCAAGAAAGTTGATCCAGTCCCAGATTTATGATGACTCGAAGTCGAAAGAAAAAGGAGAACTTAGCATATATGATAGAGACGACATCTTAACGAGGCAATGAATATTCATATTAACAATAGACAAATCGCGTTTCCAAGCCTACCGAAGCATTGTCTTTACTCAACTCCCACGTTCTTAGTGCCTCGTGTATATCCTGCGACAGATACTGCAAATCACAAGGCGCAATAATGAGCAGATTCGCACCGGCCGATACCGACCGACCTCCGGCTGTAGTAGCTTCCAGACCGGTCTGAGCTGCTTGGCCATAAGCCATCGACTTCTCTAAAAAGCCAGTGCATAGATGAGCAATTAGAGCTTCGCTAGCAATGGTAGATTGGGGAAGCCTGGCATATATGATCAAGAGGAGGGGCAGCAAGGGACACGCATAAAGTCACATGTGGATTGATCATATCAAGAGTTGCATCTCTGCTGCCTCGCATAGCGACAGTTACAGCATCACTGCCCGATAAAGAGCTCTCAGCTGCTCCTGTCCAAGAAGCAAAGTCGTTTGGGATGTCGCTGGCAGAGAGGATGAAACATCGACCGAGTGGTATTACGCTGCTGTGGATGTTATAATAAATCAATATGCTGTTAGAATGCCGAGCAGGACCCTCGCAAGTCGAAAATAGATCCACGAACGACGACGAACGACGACGAACGAACCACAAGAACGTTATCAAAGTTTACATACTACGGCATCGGTCGTTGGTATAGAGCATCACAGCAGAATGTTCTCTGCTTATGACCCATTGGTAGCCCCTGACTACAGGATTGCCGTAGAAATAATGAACATGCCAACCTTCGTGAAACGCCGACCGGACAAAGTGAGAGAACGCAGATATGGCGCTAGCACTTTTAAATAATGCGTTGTAAGAACAGATTCTGGAATTTCCCCGTCTCTTTATCACAGGGCGCCGAGGCCGCCCGCTCCGAGAAGAGGGAGGGGAGAGAATGGCGCCAGTCAGCTTCTAACGTCATGGTCAAATCCAACGTCTCGACGACCCAAAAGGCCCTAATATTTTCCTCGTTTTCTACAATCGTGGTGAGATTGAAGAATATTCCCTGGAATACCGCCGACACAATTCTAAAGTTTCCTGCGTAACGGTTGACTATATCTCGTAGCCCGAGTCGGGCACCGATTCTGCATATCATAGAGCTAAGTTATTTAATCTCCAATATGTATTTGAGCGGATAATTGCCATGTGTCTCTTTTATACAGTAATATGATTTACAAATTCAATGATCCTGATGGCTCCGGATACACGGGTTGTCAGGATGAGCAATGCTTGCAGCGATTCAAGCGATACGCCGGTGATGGTAGCCAACGAGTCTCACACTAAAAGATAGCAGTAACCTGTCACGGTGCATTTGTGTCGTACCGGAAATGCTGGGAAGGGCAGGAATGATGACGGCCGCAACGGTCTTTAGAATAAGGGGGCTGGGGCCACGTGCATGAGTGATCTGTAAGTCGCCGGCAGCACTTAAAAGATGTAGAGTTCGTGTAGAACCGGAAATCACGAGTAAACATAGAGAATTCAAGTAACACGGTACTCGGGAAGCTTTTACTGGGAGGGCAATGTAAGAACTAACCAAACCATCTCCAAAATTCTCAACATTGGCTGCGTCCGGCCAGAGAGAAAACGGCATCAAACTTTCTCTTTAAAGTTGAGAAATTCACACTCTAGTTCATCTACACAAGATGAAACAAGACTTGTTAGCAATTCTGCATCTCATACTCTGGGGAAAAGCGATTCCACGATCATGGTTGTTTGCTTACCAATTCAGGCTTCAAGTCCTGATACCTACCTAGGTAATCTGCCTTCAACCCTGGCATATGATGGTCATGCGGATACAGGTATTCAAATCCGCTTTTGGAATAGAATCCACAAATATGACGCTGAATATCGCGTCGGATTTTCCGCTGTCAACAAACTGAGCATCTTGAGGGATGCTTTATCCGTTCCGCTAGACTTCACACAGGTAGAACGCGTGCTTACACGGTATGCCCCTAGGGTGTCGCTTTTACCCGTGGTTAGCGACTTAATGAAGACATGTTTCAACGGAGAAAATGGCAATTTCTAAATCCAGTATATCTCTTTAAAGAATACAATGCCATAGGAAGTAAGTGGAAACATATCTTGTTAAGGTGGAATACTAGAAAAGTCATTGCAGCATCAGGGGGTAAGCTACTGAACGCCAGCGGAAGTTTCGGATACAGTCCGAATATCCCGAGATTCAGTGGTCCTTTGGAAACAATTCAATATAAAGAACTAGCGGCTACCATCAATGCTTTTTTATAAGTTAGACTCCGTTATGCACGCCGTTGCTCATGGCCTGCTTCCCTGGCGCCTCATAAATGCCTAGTTCGCTCGCCTTAATTTGCAGTGCCAGCATCTTCGAATATGTCCGACATAGAGCGAGGCTGCCACCCATGAACCAGAAGTTGGGATGTCCGCTATATCGCCAAATCTATGGGAGAGTCAGCTTGTCAGATCGAGTACGTCATTATCATGGCATAGCAGAAATCTTACCGAATTTATTTCGCCCTCTTCGTTCAAGTCCCAAACCTTTCCTAGCCTTGAAGCGACTTTGTCTCCAAAGAGCTTTTGCGCGGTGCTGTGCATTGTTTGGTAGCCTGTTGCCATGATGATTATGTCTGCCTTGAGTTCGGATCCATCTGCAAGGAGCAGCCCCTCTGGTGTAAACGATTTGATTCCCCCAGGATTAGATTTTACCTTGACCTTTCCGTCAATAATGAGCTGGCTGCACCCAACGTCGATATAATAGCCACCTCCACGAGTGACGTATTTACGGTATATGCCGCTTCCATCTTCCCCATAGTCGAGTTCGAACCCGGCACCAGTCAATCCGTCTATGATATTCTTGTCGACTGTTTTAATAGCATTTGCCGTGAAAACGTTGAGTGCAAACTGAACAGGGAGTGGTTTGCTCTGGCTATTGACATCCAAGTCTTCAGTTGGTGGTCCGCCCTCCTCATATGTCCCCGAATGAAGCATTGGGAGGCCTTTCTTTGCCGTCAAGACATGAGTGCTGCCACGTTGGAGCATCGTTACCGATGCGGCACCGCATTCATGGAAATTCTGGCAAAGGTCATGCGCTGAAGTGCCCGAGCCTATTATCACCACATGTTTGCTGGAGAGGTCGGGATGTTCCGATGCATCCTTGTGCTGACTTCCGTGGTAGGCAGCCCCCTTGAAGCTTTCGATGCCCTCAAAATGAGGAATGATGGCATCTCCTGCATTTCCTGTCGCTAAAACAACATGCCTTGGTTTAATAGTTCGCACTGAACCATCCGATCGCTTTATTTCCACAGTCCATACTTTTGTAGTCTCATCGAATGCAGTGCTCAAGAGTTCAGTGTTGCACCAAACATTGAGCTCCATCAAGCTGGCATATGCTTCAAGCCAATCGGCAAGTTTATCTTTGGGCATAAACAATGGCCAGTGGGAAGGAAATGGGATGTATGGGAGGTGGCAGTATTGGATTGGGTCATGGGTCATCAGCGTCTATATCCTTGGCAGTTAGTTTGTGCAGAATAATCTCAAATGTAAAGAGTCGTCGGGTCAAACCTTGTAACGTTTGCGCCAACTATCGCCAACACGACTACTTTTCTCAATAATTAACGCTGGAACTCCAAGTTGTTGGAGCCGAGCAGCCGTAGAGAGACCAGATTGCCCGGCACCTACGATGAGCACCGCCGGATCTTCATCGAGAAACTCCTTTTGCCTCTCACGTCGCTGTTGCCAGTTGCCACCTGATGTGTCAACATAACCTTCTGGACGCGTAAATCCTGTCCTCTCTTCATAGCCCTTAATCTCCTGGAGGGTGAAATGGATTAGATAGCACTTCCATTGGTCTTCATCGTCGCCATCCAATACTAGTCGAAGCATCCCCTTTCCGCGGCCGTGACGTGACTCGAAGTCGAACATGCTCTCGACCCATTGCATTTCCGGACATGGGTTCTTGAAGGTAGGCTGAAATGTGCCGTAGTCACGAAGTCGGATGCTGCTGATACCGGCATTGTGGTTATTTTGCAGATAGTCGAGGACGTTGTCGCGACCTTGAAGGCTTCGAAAGTCCCAGGTAAAAGAGAGTAAGTCGCGAATCCAGGCTTCTTTGACAAATACTCTTTCAAGTCCTTCTCTGTCGTTTTTCTGCAGAGCGTGCTCAAAATCTTTTACCCAGCGCTCTGAAATATTTCTTGCGTGCGATAGCGAGACATTACCCTGTTGTTTGAACGTGGGTAACGTGATGATGTGGGCCATTTTCTCGGTGCAGTGAAGTCAGCTTAACAGCCAATTATTACCAATGGGTGTCATAAAAGTGTCTCCAAAATAATTTTTGTCATAATTGGACTATATATACATTTACTGGGCGGACATCTTTTGGGAGCTCACGGCAGAAAGGTAACCAGACGGACATGTATGCCATGATGCCTTACAATGTCCACGTGCTCAGACAATGGCCCATTGGCGTCCGATATCGTCTACAAGACCAAAGCCACCTCGAATCTAGACCGCGGACTGCGAGACTGCATTCTCCAGTTAAAGACTATGCAATGGTGATAACCAGCTACTTCGGTCTATATGGCCCGAGAGTTGTTGATGGCCCATTTAATTCCCATTGACGCTGCATGTACACATGGCTGGCAGTAATTCGCCCTCTAAACAGCGTATGTACCAGTAAGCCTAAGGCACGAACGCGATCTGATCATTAAGTACAGCTGGCATTGCGTGCTTATGAATACACAGGAGTGGTCGTGATCAATAGGGCAGCAGCGCTTGGCGTTGCCATGGCACATTATCTGCTAAATAGTACTTTGAGTCTTCTTATTCAAGTATGCTTGAGTGTGCAATTCTCTTTACAACTATTGCAAGCTGTTGGGTTGATCATAAGACTGGCTGCGGAGATCGATCTCCGCTCACGCGCTCTCGAGATCTGACCAAAAACAGCACCTCCGCATTACCTCCTCTCCCTCAAATCTCAATTATGGATCGTCTCCACGATTGAGTTGCCCGGGCTCAACTCCCCCGCACCCGAAGTCGGCCATACATTGCCCGAACACGGCCCTGAGACTTCGGCTTTCCTGATTTGACACAGCCGACTCTTCAAGACATTCCTTCTCTGTGGGTGGATTGGGATCACCGTTTCGACGATAACGCACCACTGTATCGTCAAATTTCCAAAGGGGGACTCATTCTACACCTTAGCGAACACCATGGAGATGGTAGCCCGGGCACAAAGATTCGCGTCATGATGAAGCAGGGGATTGTCGGGTATCATCAGGAGCTTATCGCCAAGAAATATCGATACATGAGGCCAGGGATAGAAAAGGGTCATGAAGGGCCGGACTCTCAGGAAGTTACCGTGATTGATCCATTTGGCAATACAATCGCATTTTGTCAGACTGAAAAGGATGAATAATAAGTTGGCACGGCTATGTCAAAGGATAGGCAAGCTACGCAAAGTCTTCATCGGATGGGATCTCATCAAGCACATGCATAATAATAATTGGCATCTCAACAAATACATGGGAAATGATTCGATAATTGACATCTCGACAAATACATGGAAGATAATTCGATTCCATCTCCCCCACCCTCCTCATCTCCCAATTAAAAATTATCGCTGATATTCTGACTCATGAGGTGGCATGAAACGCATAAAATGAAAGCGAGTTCTACCTTCGAGACTGGAGCGGTTTACGTCCTCGAAAGACAATTACGCCCTCTTCCTCTTCTTGATCGTCTGGTTCTCCAAAAGTGCTTCGTTTGTCCTCCTCTTCGATGGTATTGGGAATTGACACACTTGCTATTGACAAGCTCCCCATTCTCGAAGTAAGGTCACTGGGGTCAGTCTTCTGATCCCTTCGCCACGGTTGTGCGGAGAACGAATTGGAGTCGTGTTTTCTACCTTGCAATACTTGAGTTTCGAGCGATCGTACCGCATCTTCTTTGATTTTCTTGTTCATTGCGTTGAGCAGCCTTTCTGTCGCATCCATCGCCTTCTCGTCATAAACATCAGGGACGCGCCAATGAGGATAGAGGTTGCTGTGTGACTCGCGAACTTGCACTTTCTCTAGATGTTCTTCGAAATAATAATTGCAAAGGCGGCAGGTGGGCTTGCTGCTCCCGACATATCGCCAGCCATGCCAGAATCCGACATCAACATTGTCACGCAGGTGGCTCAGTACGTGGTCCAGGACAAGAACTTCAGCATGAACCATGTGTGTCTGGGAGGCAGAATTGCACTCCTTCAAAATCGTTCCGTCCAAGTCGAGATCTTGCAGCTGTTCAGCCATGGAACGGTGCCTCTCTATTTTTTCTGGGGAAGAGCTCAATCTTCCCACTATTTCGGATGCGTTTGGCCGATTTTTGTTTAATGGATGCGGGATCATAGGAGCTGATGGGATTACCGTCACTCTAATATCGTGGAAGAGTCGATCCCAGAGCCGGCTCGCGCGAATTATTGTTTCGACAGCGAGATAATATGAGTGCAAGCGACCAACGAAGTGGCGAAGCTCCAACCACAGCTTGGAGTTGTCCATCTCGCCTTCTCTTGCTTGCTCTGAAATCGAGTCTCCAAATTTTCGACGTTGAGCCTCGTGAAGGAACAAGAAGAGTTTTTCACAAGCAGTAAAGTCTATAGGTGACTTTGTCAGTAATGGGGTTAGAGTCCAGTAGTTTCAAGAAAATCGACGTACATTGCGGATCCTCGAGCTTTTTATCGTCCCCAAACTTGACCAATTCTGTGAGTTCAGAAAGTTGAGATCTAAACCTTGTGGCTTCTGATGCTGCCACTTACAAAGAAACGTCAGCCAAGTCTCTCACTCATGACTGCGAATGGGTGACACTCACACAACGAACTTTTGCCATGTCGTCTATCATAGTCACGAATGCATTCGTCCAAATACGCGATAGTATTGGTAAGATAAAATCTGACGCGGTTTCCGTCAAATTTGAGGACATGCCACAGTGCCTCTCTGTGTACTTGAGATCCGTTACTCGCAGGGTGCCCCGTAGGTTTTGCTACGATTTCGAGTAACTGCTCCACAAAGAGTTTCACGTCGGGCAACTTTGATAATTTGCGGTTGTTAGACCCTATGATATAGTGAACACCTTCGGGTCCCTCCAGCACCGCAATTCCGGAAACAGTAGATCCGTTGTCGCCGCGTTTGTTGTCGCAGACTTGGGCAAGCCGGTTGACAAAGCACTTAAAAGTCTGTTCCGCGCTGTCGACGTTATCTCTCACGGTATTTGGCTCGTGCTGCGTGGCGGAGAAGTCCTGCTGCGGTCGAATCTTCTTCAGAGCTACCTCGAGGAGGATAGGTCCGTAGAAGCGCCGGGAGAGCTTTGCGCGCAATGGGATGGGCTTCTTCGTATTGGCACTGGTACCTTCAAGGCATAAATAGTTAGCGTAGGGGATATGGTATGTTGGGTTGACATGTTACATACGAGTAGCTGATGGCATGTTTGCGACACCTTGTCTCGCGGCTGATGATTTTGATGCAGTAGCGAACTTGGATTTTACGAGAAGAGGGTTAAAACTTGTGTCTTGGTTTGAGCGAATGAATCTTGTTGTCGATTATTCTCCGCTTCGAGTTGATCTGAACATGTCTATTTAAATCAGCTGGAAGCCGCATCCAAATTCCCAAAGACGTACAATTCTTGTGTGGCATCATCATACATGACTTTGCGTGTTCCAAGGCGAAGCGCCGTACAAAATGTGATTTGGGCTGACATGGGGATTCCCGTCGTATCATTGGATGCCACGCTACACAATTCACCACTCGTCAGCCTGTAGGCCTCCCTCTATGTGGCCGTAATCCGTTCCCGTCCCAGACATCTGGGGAGGCCTACAAACGACGAACGGGACCTTTGGGCCAGCCAGGCTGTGATGGGGTCTACAGAATCCCATCGAATTAATCGAGCCCGTCTTATTGGACGACTGGGCTGTGGGAGGTCTACGGCTGTGGGTGGCCTACAGAATTAAGCCCGCAAGCCTTGCGGGTTTCCTTATGCAAGCGCCTGGTTTCATCCAGCGGCAGCTTGCAGGGGTAACATGTGTTGGCCCATGTTAGGCTGATGGCGCACAAGTGAGGCGTTGCAGCTTTTGTTCGTTGAATGAAGAACATGGTTGTAGTTTTGTATCTGAGGAGCATGTTGGGCAGGTATGCACCGACACGAGATGCAATGCAAGGCATTCTGATCTGTTATGAGGGGGGAACAAGCCAAGTAAACACTGGGTAGGCGTAAATTCTCACGTTGCTGGGCGAATTCAACGCCAACAAGCCACATCAACCTATCAGCATCCATCTTCCCTCCCTCGTCTTGAAGGAGATGTCTCCACTGCTATCAAATAGGACTCCGCTCGTGACAAGGATTTATTTACTTATGCTCGTGGGCCACCCACGTCAAAGAAGCTAGGATTCTCATCTCCCATCCCAACCAGCCTTGGAGAACGACCAAGGTCATTGTGGTCGAATACGGAGCACACACTTTGGCATGACGAAGAACCAAACGGAAACCACATTGGTGTGCCCTGATATACACTTGTGGGCATAAACGCACTTAAGAAGACTCTGCTTCTTCGATTCCGCTTTCGATATAGCCCCCAGTCTCCATACAAGGGATTCATATATACGGTATTTGTCTTTTTAACTTGCTAGCTTGGTCCATGCTGACTCTTGCATCCGTTGTTTTTTCAGTCTATCCTTCAACATCTCCCTTGATTGCAGTATCGAAGATACTTTCATACAGATCCTGGTGAGCATACACTGTGCTGTCTTGTTCAGCTGAATACTTATTGCCAATTCGCTCTTTGTAAGACTGCTGCGTGCATGTAGAGGGTGTGCCACTCGGTCAGTTGGATTACTACAGTCTTTTGAAGAGCAGCCACGCCACTGGCACTGGCACTACGGAGTATAGTCAGTAGCACCGGAAGGGTGGACCGAATTTACCCACTCAATCTCTGTCCAAACGTCTCGGCGGCAACGGAGGTGGATCGGAATATCGCTGTGATTGGCAATATCAAGCGATATATTCTTATATACCGATGACAGGAACCCGAGTATCCATGTTAGAGTGGCGGCAATAGACACCACTACTCAGAATGGACTGGGACGGCAACGGTCCTTTTAAGCCCGGCGCCGCCAATCCCCCCCTCATGGGGCATGAGACATACGGCGAGGAGGATCAGGGCTTCCCGGAGGCTGTGGCGGATGCAGCTGCGAATCAATTTACTGAACACAATGCATACGAGCACGGAGCACAGGAATGGGGAGATGGGGCCACCCTCAATCCACGCTTGTTACGAGTACAAACCACGCATCTTACGCCCCCTGGGGTTGCCTTAGCTATACCGACAGGCCCCTCCGTTGACGCTTATGTCGACTCCGTTCCGTCAGGAATCCAATGCTCCCATGAAGAGACTTAGACTCCGAATGGCTTACCAACAGGTTCGCTATTTGGACTCCAAGAGCGAACGAGCACTGATTTACATGGAGCAGAGGATCACACGCCTGCCGTTGACACTTCGTCTCCCCTTTCTTTTTCGTTTTCTGATTTCTCGTCTTCTGATTTGAGTTTTGAGAATGATTTGGACGCCATGAATTTAGACACTTCTGGACCTTTCACTGCAGGTACTTTGGCGGAATATCTTCCTTCTTCCGGGGCTGGGGCCGACTCGCTATCTCCAACTGGGTCTTCAACCGTGGCTTTGCCTTTTGTGTGCGATAGAGCTGGATGCTCAAGGTCTTTTGAGAAAAATCATCAGCTCAAGTACGTTTTCCTTTTCTTTTCTTTATATCAAGGTGATGCTTTCATGGTACTTCATCCATCTTATACTGTCGGCTATATAAAGGATGAAAGACAACTTGACTAACTTCAGGTGCTCTTGCAGTCGCCATTTGGGATGGCACGACAAGAAGTTGCAATGCCCTCTTCACCCGGATTGTGATAAGCGTTACCAGTACAACAAGGATCTTGAGAAACACATCTGGAGTCACCACCAAAAATGGGCTGAGGATACCGGCCGTCCGCCAATTCGAACCAAGTGCAAGATCTGTGAGGTCATATTGGAGCGGCCAGACAATGCCAAGCGCCATATGGACGAAGTCCACATGAAGATCAAGAGAAGGCGAGGTCCAGGGGGTTAGAGATTCTGGCATATTTCTGTTTTGTCTCGCGCGCATCTGTTTATGCATTTCTGATGGTTTAAGCTAGCCATGTTCTGGTGTTATTATTTCAATCACTTAGCTATTTCTTTATACATGTACCTACAGTACCTCAAGCAGCCGCTTCATCGTAACCCCCATAACCCCTGGATGCGGGACAACCACCGCACCCGCATCCTCAAGTGCCTTTGCTTTGATATCCGCAGGTACATCCCAGGGGGTGAGCACAGCACCCGCATGACCCATGATCCTTCCAAGTGGAGCCGTCTTCCCGGCAACCATTGCTACAATCGGCTTGGGGCGAGGAGTTGATTGTCGATATTCTCGGATCAGCTCAGCGGCTCTAAGTTCTGCTTCTCCACCAATTTCACCTATCATGATGATGCCTTTCGTCTCTTCATCCTTAAAGAAAAGTCGAAGGCCATCTGCCAAAGTGGTACCTATACAGTGTCAGCCACCCACAATACCCAAGTTCAGGCATCAATGGTTACAGGTATTCTCACCTGGAAGTAAATCACCTCCCATACCTAGCACTATGCTCTGTCCCAGTCCAACTGCAGTCGTTGCACCCACAGCCTCGTAGCTCAAAGTCCCCGACTTAGATACAATGCCTATACAGCCTCTCTGATACTGCTTATACGGCATGATGCCAACTCGACACTGTTCTGGAGCTATAATTCCCGGGCAGTTTGGTCCTACGAGCCGAGTCTTGCTCTGTGTACGAAGTATCTCATGTACCCGCAGCATGTCATGCACTGGAATATGCTCCGCCACAGATACAACTAGGGGTACTTCGGCCTCTATGGACTCTATGATGGCTTTGGCCGCAAACTGGGCCGGTACAAATACGGCACTCACATGAGGTCGGACCGTTTTCATGGCCTGCGAATAGCATGAGAACACGATTCCCCAGGGGTGTGACAGAAGTTTGGGGGGTGCTCACCTCCTCGACGGTATTGAAGACTGGTAAATTAAGGTGCGTCGAACCTCCCTTGCCAGGTGATATGCCTCCCACTATGCGGGTGCCATATGCAATAGTGTCTTTGGCATTTGCAGTCGCCTTCATGTATCATCTTGTCATCAGTATGACATTTCACGACAGTGAGGGGTCTCGTATTTACCGCTTTCCCTGTAAACCCTGCATGCTATATAAGCCAAGTACACAGATTGGTGGTATTATATTTATTACCTTGATATACTACAGCCGTGCTTTTATCAAGTCTCAGGTTCGAGATTGTGTCGTCATAGGCATTTACATGTATGCATCTAGCAGCCGAGGCTGAAAACCGTCGTCGCCAAGCTGAGGGGCAGCTTCGAGTTATGCTGAACATTGACACCACCATCGTATATAGATAATGCTTTGATCAGCTGAAATGTATCATGGAATATAGAAAATGACCAGTAATTGAGTATCTGTATATTGTTCATGCATATGCAATATATGTTGCGTACGTGGCCGAAGGACATGTTCAAGTCAGTAATGAGAATGTGAAGTATGCCGAATAGAGCCCCGTTTTAATGAGCAAATGGCTATATGCACTGGTATGGATCCAGACAAGACGGCTACATGTAGTCCCACGTCTTACGCAGGGCGTTTAAAGTGCAACCAAGTGCACAGAGTATAGTTTGTATTTGAATTACAAGATATACAACCATGGATGGTGATTTTTGGAACTAAACCTCATTCAAAGCAGCTTGCATAAGGCTGGCCGCTTCGCAATTTAGAGGTATGCTCGCAGCAATGTTGTCGAGTTCTAGGGTAACAATACTAGCAGCCCATAGAAATCTCCAGTGCTCGAAATGCACATGTACCAATCTGTCCGAATGGTGCCCAGTTACTGAAGTATATATACCTAGTAACAGTGTAAATGTAAATATAAATCCAAAGAAAGAGAGATAGAAGAGTTTGAACTCTGGGCGATAGGCTGAACTATATAAGTGACTCCATGTCTTTTGCACACTGATGCATGTGTGAACGATGACGTGGGGGCTTCCTCCCACTCTCACGCCCTGTATCTGGTAGCGCAAAACCGCGTCATCTGATTGGGATGAATCTCGTCTCTCGGAGCCACAAAGCTGTTTATCTTCAAGGTTCTCTGTGTCGATATGCTCTGCTGATACCAAATCTTAGTCTAGCACATCCTACAAAGTCAATACTGGGGTAGAATCGCAATCATATATGTACTTGTTCTGGACTACATGTTTTCCACAAATGATGTGTGGTACGCGAACCAACTTGGAAGTGTGGCTGTGATCATCTGGGAATAACCTTGGAAGTTCGTAGAACACACTGTTGAAACCTGCTTGTCTCGGACACGACCGATTTCGGAAGGATTCGGAAGCCGTAGCACCGCTGTGCCCTGGTGAGAGTGTCTGCAAGGACAGCAGCAGGGCAAAATCTACTGCTTAGCTACCTGCACGGATCTTTGATGAGCGCATCTTGCATGACGCCCATTCCTACGAAGCAGCCTCTTACTATGACGGGTACCTGTATGGATCACTCGCCCAAAACAATTTGTTGAGTTCGTAAAGAAACTAAAGCCTCGGCAACTGGTGGTTGAAGTATTCGCAATTGTCCAATCGGCCCCCCCAATGAGGGTACACAATATGCGCAGCTCGGTCGGCCAAAGCCGAAGTTTGTGTACTTTGTAAGCTCTATCCAACCAAGCCAACCTCGTCGACGGCTTCACGTTGGTTGCTTGTCTTGGGTAGTATTTCGGAACCTCAAGGCCCAGAGAATGAGGCTCTTGCTTTGAAATGTCACAATCAACCCTCCCAACCAACGCTCCTGCGACAGAGACGCGCCTACTTGACACTATTTTCAACCCGGACCAAGGCTTGTTGCATTGCCCCATAGCAAGTTCGCAAAGCCACCCTCTCTGTGGCTGGTTGGCTGCTCCCACACTACTCCGAACACACTAGACATCGTCTCACCCACCTTCGAAGCCTGGCCTCGTGCGCATAGCGTCATGCCGAATGCGTCCTCGTGCTCTTGAAGGCAGCAGGCTGCAGTGGCTATGGGACTGACTGACTGCAGCAACAGCATCAGGATGAGCTGAAGGGCCGAGTCAAGGGCTTGCGGCCTTCTTTTTCTTCTTCTCCCTCCCCCGTCTGTCTATGTCTATACATACACATACACGTACACATGCATGGGTCGACAACACGAGACGCGCAATACTTTCCAGAACAAGATCCCAGACCGCCGTGAAATGCCATTACCGAACCGATGCCTCGCAGCAAGCTGCCCTTTCGATCGAGCTCTGTCAGGGCCATGGGCTCCAGCCTCTTCTCCCGAAGCCGTCGCGAAGATGCACAGAAGGATATGATGAAGCAATCGGGCGAGCCACGGCGTCGTCGGGCGTCTATTTCGGCGGGTGAACGGCCGACCCCGGAATTCCAGCGGCAACCTGTGGCGAAAGATTTCAGGTCGCACCAGGAGGTCCAGAGGCCGACGATGCCGCCCCCATCGGCTTCATCCAGCAGGGCTCGAAGCCCGCCACGACGAGAGTCCTTGTCTCGAGGGTCTGTATCGCCTCATTCGCGCCAGAGAGGACCAGGCGGCGGAGATGCTCGCCGCAGTCACCAGTCCCGATCGCCTCCTCGACGGCGATATTCCTCCTCGGAAATTCCTCGACCACGCGAGATGGCGCACCAACCGCAGTCGCCAGCACCTTCACGATCGCAACGGAGTGGCAGCCATGAACGGCGTGATCGACAAGGCGTACCTCCGTCCTCTCCACATCTTGCCCCGAAATCTGAATGGAACAACAACCCTTCAAGGGAGGCTCGGCAGGAGGCCCGACGATATCCGCCTTCGGCATCGGCGAATAATAGAGCGCAGCCTGCGAAGCGAGGCAGCTCTCCCTATCAGAGACCGCCTGCAACCTCCGATAGACATCGCTCCGCTTCCGTAGATGGCTACGATAGAAATTCTCACTCTCAGCAAAGCTCTGCCCAACAACCAACCTCGCCGTCTCGCCGTCCGAAGCACGAGCGCAGAGGCTCAGACAGCTTCTTCAGCAAATTCCCAACTTCATTTGCGACATATGCGGGAATTCGTGCGCTCTCGGAGCATGCCGACAAGGCAAAAGAATGGGTTGAGTGGTTCAACGACGTCAACGACGCCCCGGACGAGATCCGCGCCCTCTCTACTCGGATATCCACCACGCGTGACACTATTCAGCAAATGAAAGAGTGCCTAGAGGCCAGGCCAGACCTTATTGAGGACGAATCAGGACAGGTCCTCAAGTCTCACATTGAAGACGCCATTGAGAGCACTAGTGAGACATTGAAGAAGATGACGAAATTGCTGGCGAGCTTTTCTGGAGCTGCCAAGCAGGACAGCACAGCCCTTGGACGCTTGGAAGGCTTTTGGCATTCATACAATTACAAACACGAGGGTGAGGAGCAGATTAAAGCCGCCGATGCCGAATTGCAGCAACAGTTGTTGCAGCTTGGTACTCTCATGTCAAACATCTACGCGTTCGTCTATCCCCCTCCCCCCTCCAGTTACTTACTTGGCAATCCTAACAAGCAGCAGTCGAGCTTTGAAAAGACCGTCACCAGGCATCGCCACACCAAATGCATCTACGCCCCCTCAGACGGCGGCAAAGATAAATCCAACGCTAAACACATCGATATCGATGCAGCAGCCGGCAACTTCAATACACAACCGACCTCCTCCATCACCACAATTGTCCCCTAAATCCAAAGGACATTTTGAGGCAACTGGGAATCCTCCAAAAGCCGTCCCGAATCCGCCGACTCCTCCGCGCTCAGAACCATCGGTTGAGCAGCCTCAGTCCTACGGGTCTGCTAATACAAGCACAACGGGACTTGATCCGCGGAATACAAATACACTTCCGAATCCAAAAGACGTCTTGCTGGATGCTGCTTGGGAAGGCGATGTCAAGACTGTGGCCAACTGCATGCGCCAGGCGCCTCCCGACTCATGCGATCCTCATGGACTGACACCGCTGCATCTCGCTGTCGAGCGTGACCACATGGCCGTCGCCATGTATCTTCTTGACCATGGCGCGAATGTTCACGCTCGTGCTGATGGTGGCTGCATGCCTCTTCACTTGGCTGCGCGTTATTCAACTGCTGCCACAGTGGAGATGCTCATCGAACGCGGCAAGGCCGATCCGAACTGCCAGACCACTGACGGAAGAACGCCACTTCACTATGCTGCTCGATCTGCCGAGGATGGAGATGCGGAGCGACGAGAAGTGATTCGCGCATTACGCGATTTGGGAGCCAATCCCACGATCCAGAATAGAAGAGGCGAATTGGCTAGAGATGTGGCTGAGAAGAGAGAATACTGGGATGCGGCTGCAACACTGAGCAGAGCTGAGCAGAGGTGGGAACAACGGCAGCAGAAAAAGCAAAGGGATCAACTACAACAGCAGCAGGAGTTGCAAAAGCAGCAGCAGCAGCAACAACAACGAGAACAACAGCAGAGAGAACAACAGCAGAGAGAACAACAGCAGAGAAGAACAACAACAGAGGGAGCAGCAGCAGAGGGAGCAGCAGCAGAGAGAGCAACAGCAGAGAGAGCAACAGCAGAGAGAACAACAGCTGCGAGAGCAGAAGCGTCAACAACAACTTAGAGAAGAAGCCATGAGAAACACAAGAGAGAGCAATCCACCGAAAAAAGAGGGCGGTTGGCTGCAAAGGTACCGGCTAAGGAAATAACGATTTACAACGACTTTGATGACATATATATATTCTCTCCATATATATTCACTTCTAACGTGGGTTGCATACATATGGTGCAGTCTTTTATTGAGGATACACGCTTTACTATATATATATATATATATTTATGATTGATTGATGCATCCATCATCTATATCAACTAGACTAATGCTATTTCTTTCCCGCTTTTTAACCACAACAATTTCTTAAAAGAAATCTCCACAAAGAGTCTGCGTGCCTTGTGCTCTTGAAGCGGCTATAATAAAAACAGGCTGGCCACATAATGAGAAGCAAAAGACACCAGAAGGTGAAATAAACAAAGAGGTTAGTGATGCCTTTGGTATTTCCTGGACGCATAGGATCTGAGTGGCCGGCTTCAGTGCCAAACAGGTTCTTGAGCAACGTGCCCAGAGGAGACATGACGAGGTTTAGATGGACGACATAGAAGAACAGGGAGGATGTGCCAAAGCTTGAAAGCATACCGAAGCGCTTCGCAACGTGCACAGGGATGGAGCTAAACGCTCCGAGCATAAACAGGTTGCCAGCCATGGTGAAGGCCCAAAAAGCAACATCAGGGGGGTATTTGATGATGTAGAAGAAGGATGCTGCCGAGGCAAGGTAGGGGTTTTCGTTGGCAGTCTGAGCATCCTGCGCGGGAGTATGCAAACAATCCTCCGAGAGGTTGCCTACCCGCAGAAGTCTGGTGAGAACAAAAATGGCGGAAAAGATGATGCCCGCAGATGCGTGGCCGATGGCAATCGCAGAGACTGTCCACTTCCGAGCAGAAATGATGCGGCCGTAGAGAAGTCCGAGAATGGCAAAGGAGAGCCATGCCATTGGAGGGAAATTCGACATGACGTGCTCAGTAGAGACGAACCAGAACCAGATGGCGAGTAAAGGATGCTTCGATGTAGGGACGACTTGAGTTGAAACGGAACCATCTGATCCCTCCGTGTCAATGCTGCAATGGCCATGGTCCTCGGAGAGCCAGATATTCCACCAAATGGTAATGACGCTCAGAACCACGAGAAAGATGTTGTGGATATGCCATGATAGCGTTGAAGCCGTTGCTGCTCTCTCGCTTTCTCTGGCAGCGTGCCTGCGTCCGAGTAGCAAGGGCTGGCTGACTCCTCCCTCTTCATCCTCGTCATCATCGATCCCGGCGACGTATACGGCTCCAGATCGCTTGTCCATTATCAAAAGGCCTCTCTCCAACACTTCGCCGAGCCATTTCTCAGTTCGATCCATCAGCAGCCACAACATCCCCGCTAACACATAGTCGACTCCTAGTGAGAATAAAACCACGTTCATGAACCAGAATTGGCCTCCTGATGCCACGAGTCCCATTATCCAAGTCACTGCAGTCAAGACAAGACCTCTCACGGCATAGTATTGCATGAGCCTGCCTGCCGACCACCCGAGGCGAGTACGCGACTGAGACAGGAGAACAACTCCCATTCCCAGAAGAAACGTGAATCCCGGAGCACAGAAATGGGTCAACGTGCGAACGATGTAGGCAGTGGTGAAATTCCAGCGTCGCACTATAAGACCATCAATCTCCCCATCAATGTTTGTCCCATGTTGCCAAGTATTTAGACCGAGAGCGAGATGATCCATGGCCATCAGGGCCATGAGAAGGCCGCGCTGGAGATCGGGGGCAAGGAGTCGGACCGTCGGCTTTGCTGTAGGGGCAGGAGACGATGACAACGAGGGCGATTCGGTTCGTGAAGACGCATTCGGATCGGAAATTGAATCATATCGGTAGCCATTTTCGCTGCGGGAAGGAGCCTCAGAAGAGGAAGCCATCGTGGCGTTGGTCTTTGGCGGGCTGTCGCCAACCCGAAGTCACGCTGTATGAAGAGCTACTTGAAGACAAACAGCAGACTCAGTTGCTCGGGAGAGCAATTACAGCACAAGACGTATTAAGAAGTAAAAGAAAGAAATCCTAAGCTGCCCAAACTCCGCGAAAGACTCCGCCCTCCTCAACAGCTCCGACATAAGATAACACTCGCACTACCTCCATCGAGTTGTCCGACTTCCGACGTCAAACGGTTTAATGACGAACCCCTGGGACTTTTCCAGTGGGATCCTTTGCAAAAATCCGACCGGGGGCAACAGATTCCTCTGACCCGCCCCGACGAGTCCGAGGCTAGACTGAATAGCTCTAGAGTCATTAGGCCGACTAAGCGCGCGGGCAGATTCATAATGCGGACTTCTTACTGCTGCCCTTTCCTTGGTGTCAGCAGTGTAATGGGCGGTCCCGAGATAAACTTCTTATCAACCAGGAGAATGACCAAGAGGAGGCGTAAGGAACACGCAAAGAGTAAGCACTTGGTCCAGGAGAGTTACGCCCTGAGACTGTTTACTCCAACGTGTGCCTTTCTTACGTGTTCGTGTCCGTTCTCTGGCAACTCTCTCCACAATTCTTGTTGAAGCACAGTACTCGTATTAAACAGTATACGGAACAGTTACCCGCATCAGTTCGTAGTCCGTAAGCGCGATGCCGAATACTAATCAGCCAAAAAGCTATTACTCCGTAGCTTGTTTTACAAAAGATTTTTGAAGCGGCTCAACTACCCGAGTCTCCTACCCGTACCGAACCAAAACATGCCATAACAGCTTCAACTCTTGCAACACTTGGGCCAAATCTCCCCTATCCCCCAGCAAATCAGCGCAAGTAACTCAATCTTTCACTGCCTCTCCAATAACGTGTACATCCACGATGCCATTAAGCGCAATTTGAGCCGCCAAAGGTGGCATCGCTGGCCCTCGGAAGTCACTAGGAACGCTTTCTGACGACAGCTGAAAGCCGTGATGTACAAAGACTGGGAATCTATGAGTTTCGCCTAGGGCCAGGAGAAGGAGCCCAGTGCCGCCCCGCGTGAAAGACGACGGATCGCCAACCAGGGCTTCGACATCTCGTGAAAGAAAAATATCACCATGAATCTGCGCCTCGATCAAGTGATTCAGGTTACGACTTGGCGGTCTCTTGTACATATCTTTTACGAGAGGCGATTCGCTCAATGCGTCGATATACTTACTCCACCATCCTTTTCGGTCGTACGTTGTCTACACCCAGAGCTGTATCTCGCGTAAAACATTCTTCTAATAGAGCGGCCAATATCCCGTCGAATTCATCCGCTGTGCCTCTTTCCTTTGGGATTGCTTGAGAACCACCAAAGGTAAACGTAGACCGAAACGACACTTCTGGTCGAAGTAAGAAATAGCAAGACCCGAAGCGCGGAGCAGGTCCGTCAGAATTACGCATCAAGTCCAAAGCACCGTACTTTGGCCTTAGTGTCGGATCGAAGGCATTCACCACAGTGTCTGAGTTGCCGGTGTCATGATAGGCACCGCTGAAAAGGCTTCTCTCCCATTCATCTCGCGCACCGCCCAGCTGAGTCGCAATAAGGCCGTTGGAGATGCCGGTTTCGAACTGATTCCGGTATGTGTCGTCCTTCAAGAGAGACTCAACGACAGTGCGTCCACTACGAGACGGGCGATCGGGGTGAAAATGCAGCGCAACACGGGCATGCTGAACTATAGTCTTTCGGATATCGTCTAGCCTCGCTATTGGGATATTGGACATGTGGAAAATGTGAGTTATGGTTTGGAGAGCCTCTGGCTTAAGCGCTGCTGCCTGGGCTTTGATATTGGCGATGGCAGCTGCCTGACAAGGATGCAACGCCGGCATAGTTTTTTGTGATGATGCCATTGCCAACAATCATGGCATATCCGTATGCATGAAGGTGTTGGTTGGTGAGTGTATGCGAAATTGTGATTCATCAGAGAGGAGTCAAGCAACTACAACCAGTTGATCGCAATGAGTCACGACGACATCCTTGTCTGTAGGATTCATGAGATGGAACTAATTCTGTAACTTGAGCCATCCAACATTCAATTTGTTTTAGTAAACTGCACTACTGTTGTTGTCTCCAATGAAAATGATTCATCCATCCCTGGCGTGCATGCAACGTATCGTTTCTTGATATTCCGTATAACTCGTATTAACTAGTGGGTTGCAGGAGATCCTGCCTCTCTGCTCGGGTCCTGTAGCCTCGCCAACTCCAATAACAGTCGATACATGTACACTGCCATGTCCTTTTCTCTCAGCGCTTTGAAGAACCAATCTCGGCCTTGTTCCGCAATTTCTCTGGCCCTGTTTTGTCCAGCCTCGGTTGATGTCAGATAAAACACCAACTCCGGGAGCTCTTCCAAACTTTGGCTAACTGGGATGTAATGAACCCAGGGAATGAGACGATCGTCGTGCCATTCTCTGAGGAGCGTTTGCTTCATTGGTGCCGACTTTGATGCGAGCAGCTTGTAATAGCGACCACTAATACCATTTCCATCGAGGTCAAAGACTAGACGTGACTTGAGGGCTTTGTCCTTATCTGCCCAGCCACCGACCTTGAAGAACCTCTTCTGATCTCTGCAATATTTCATGTCGCACTGGAATATCCTGGTAAAGGCGACGTCAAACAGTCGACCATTGAGAAACGTTGACGCAACGCGCTGGATTACACCGCCAATCTCGCGCAAATAGTAAAACTCTCGCCGCTCAATGTTTTGTGCCAGCTTCACAAATCTTTGCCTCTGGTAGTTTATCCAGTTTGCATCTGTGGCAAATCCACCGGTCGTGGATCCAGCCCAGTAGAGGTTATTACGCTTTTTATCCCAGCCAACCTCTTTTGAGTCGTCGTATATAAACTCCCCTTCAATGTATGCAGGGCTCGGGAGTAAAATGTCGCCCATTGTCGAAGGCGAGCCGGTCGAGAGAGCTGGGACAAACCCCTCAACGAGCGAAAAGGACACGGGGCTCATGAAGAGGCCGTGCATGTTGCGATACTCTGGGTGTTCACAGAGATCCATGGCGGAGGATTGATCTATGACAAACGGTAGATCAAACGCTTTCGATGAAGATTGCGTCTTTGCTTTCTTGCTTTTATCCTTGCTGGACGCGCAAAATTTTGAGACCTCGTCCCATATAGGTTGATGGGACATGCTGGTGATGTTGAACTGCGGGTGGTTACGGGCCTCTTCTGCTCCCCACGTTGGGATTAATATCCGCGGCTCATCGAAATGATTCACCAGAAACTTGACGTCAGGAAGAGCGCCATCTAGTCCTTGGAACAGCGTATCGAGCAGAACCTTGAGATGTCTATCGAAAACTCTATAGGCATGCGCACAGTCTGAGGAAGCAGATTCACCGTTGAAACTGCAGAACCACATTTCACTGTTTTCCGCAAAGTGAATCTGGCTCATAGTCTCAGTCACTCGTTTCCCGCTGAGTTTCCAAAATGGCGACACGGCATGATAGATTGCGTCAAAATCGTCGATTATGGGGGATTTATGGTGAACTGCAAACTCATACCAAGCTTCGAAACCTGGAGGCGGTTCAGCATGGTATCGGAGCTGGTATTGTTCGACAGCCTCTTTGTAAGACTTGGATTGGGTCTTGAGAAGGCTCTTAAAGTTGGCCTTGCCGCTGCGTACAAGACTCTCGACGGGGTGCTCTCGCTCAGGGCCAAATATTTTTGCCGATTGTTGCGCATCGCGAATCATCCAGAGATTGGATAAAAGAGGTATCAATGATGCGAGGCCAAACAGCCATAACACAAGCCTAAATTTTGCTTGTTTTGGCAACAGAGCGACTAGTTGGCCGAGAGTGATGAGGGAAACCAAAGTGTAGGCCACAGCCTGAAAATCCGATGATTCATTTGTTGGATTAGTAGTGAAAGAGATACTAAATGTGGTTATCAGAGGAGCGACAATCCAAGAAGCATCTCGAGCCTGAGCAATAGTTAGTGGTCTAAAAGTTTGATTCATTGCATGTCCATGAGGAAACCTACCACCTGGATAACAAAAAACCAAGACAAGGCCTTGATGAAAGCTAGGAAAAAAGTCCTGATGATGCCAGTTGAATTGAATCCAAAAAAGACAGTGTCGATGCCCAACATGAATAAAAGAAGAACAGCAATGCGTACAGAAAGTGGTCGAATGGTATTCTCAAGGTTGATGGACGGGAAAATTGTAGATGTCCTATTTCTTGGCAACAAAGCAGTGTATACAATGAAGAGAAAAGCGCTTGGAATTATTGAGAATAAGAATCCCCCAACGCTCCAATTTGAGAATGTAAGAACACCAAACGACGCAGCCAGAATGGCACCCCAGTTTGTGCTCACCAAAGGAGAAAATAAGCCTGCAGGTTTTGAAGCGGACCCAAGGTAATTTTGAACCGCCAAGAGCAGAGGCGTCAGCGCAGGCTGTCGTCATTTATTATTAGCACGAGCTCAGTCATTCTTTGCGTAATTGTGCTCTTCATACCAAAAATTGGACTAAACCAGTCTCCGACCTCAAGAGTGAATAGACAGCAGCGCTCACGGCTACAATCCACAATGAGGATGGAGATGTCGATGCCCCCCTAGCCTTGCCGGAGACTACTGGTCTCAACAGCGATTTAGGCTGTGGCGGGCTCAGGGACTTGATCAGGACTGGCAGAAAGGCCCAGCATAAGATTTCTGTGTCAAGTTCAGAGTCTTGGGAAGACAGCCATTGTGCCAGCGTAGCAAATAGCAGAGCTGCCCCAGCGTATCCAGCACTGGGCCCAGCATCGTCGGCCCTGGGAAGCCACATGATGATGCTTGCCGTTGTGAGCTGTTGATACCAATTTCCACGAGCGACCGTGAGGAAAATGGAGAACGTGGCATGGTGCCTGTACAGGGGTGTCCAAGCCTCCCTTGAAAAGCTCCGGCTCGTATTTACTAGCACCGTGTTTACGGAGTAATGTGGCTGAGATCGTCGCGTCATGCTGACTTGGTGGATCCCTGTAATTTACTGCGAGCCAAGTGAGAGGATTTGAGTATCGAGAGAATCAAGGTGATTCAAACTTTTACGCTGGAGCTTCGCTTGAGGTTATCTCGAAATGCTTAATACCTACCTGTATGCAGTAGAGTTGCCACGCAAGCTTGATTTGCGTAAACTTTTGGCTAAGATGGTAAAATTGCAAAGTTAAAAGAGCAAGTTGAATGCTTAATATTTCGCAAACGTTCCCGCAGCCTATTAATTATGATACAATCTCTACTATGTATACTCTCATTAATACAGCCATGATACAAATACAACGAGTGTAGAGTGAACGACGTAATGAAAAAAACTCCCGCTAACTGCCGCCTGAGCATCATCATTAGCATCAGATATTCCAACAAATGACCACGGAAACTTACCACAACCGGCTCCTCCTCCACATCCTCCTCCACCGCCGCCGCCGCCACCACCTCCAGCACCGCTTGATCCGCATATCTAAGAGATTGTCAGAACTGCAAATACGTATCCATTCGGTTGGTACATACCCCTCCGTTGCCGTTATTACATCCTCCGGCACCACCACAGGAGCCAGCCGCTATACCTCCATTTCCGCAAGTTGCAGCAGCACAGTTCCCCCACGCTCCTTGGCCGTTGTGAACAGTGGATGGATCCCATCCGTAGTACATCCCGGGAGCAAACCACGGCGGGAAAGGATATGGTCCATACACTGATACATGGGTCAGTTTTCCATGCAATAATTGAACACCTGTAGCTTAGAGACAATCAGCGGTAAGAGACTCACTAGTGTATTGAGCACCCCAAAGAGTATAGTAGTCTTCCTTGGCAGGGAACTCACGACCCTTCTTCTCTGCTCTCTTTGCCGCCTTTTGGTACTCTTGGTCTAGCCATTGACGCTGTCGAGCACGCGCTCGTGCGGTGAATTTCCTCCGATCTGCCGTTTCGATCGTGTTTACGGCATTATGGTAAGATATATGGGCGGATTTCTCTGGCGGACGCGTTTCCGCCTTCTCAGACTTGTGAAAGGACTCTGATAATCTCGCATTGGATGAGATACCAAAAAGTCTACCCACCGCCGATATTTGCGAGGAGCGGATTGCTACCATAGAGACCAAAGTATTAGCTTGGCATGTCTTTTTTGTTTTGGAGTGAATGGATGGGCCGACTTACTTTCACAATACCAGCAGGTGCATTCGCTGTACACAGCATCAAACATATCCTGGTAAGTCTTTGTTGTCCATTCGAAGCATCTGCTGAGCTTGTCCTCGTCAATTTTGTCGTCGTGGTCGATGAATTTTCCAGTCGTCGAGACCGTATAGTAGTAATAGTGTGAAGGAATAAGCTGATGCGTATGCCAGGCCAGATCGATATCCAACGTCGGCACCACAACCTTGCCAGGATGCTTCTTCATAATCTGCAAGAATCGGTCGTATTTGAGAATGAGCCGCGTCATGGTATCCCGTGCAGTCGGGCTGTGAAGCCAGTCTATCTTGACCATCTTTTCGACAAAGACGCCCTGGCGCATAACAGCGGCGCAAAGATCGAGACCAAATGGAGAAAAGTTCTGCCAGTATCGGCTCATCATCTTGCGGATGCATATGCCAGCCCAAGTGTGTATTTGGTAGCGGGCAAACAAACTTGTATCTGAATCTATGTTTCGAATCTTTTTGGTGCTCGCTAGAGTGTCTTGAATCATATCCCTCACTGCTTTCATATTTAATCGCTCCGGGGTTTCGTCTTCTTCTTTGTTCTTATCCTTTTTCTTTATCTTGTCCTTCTTAGCCTTGGTCTTGGCCTTTTTGATGATGGGTGTCCCAGCCGGCGGTTTGATCAGCTCGGGGATTTTGCTCCGTAACTCTCGTCTAATCATGCGGTTGGGGAATGTCCTGTAATATTTTTCGCCCTTGGTCCCTTCGGGCACAACCTCAGGACGGCCGCTGCCCGGATCAAGGATAGTGCCTGGCATCGGCACAGATTGAACTAGAAGAGCGGAAGCATCGGAGACGAATTTTGTCACTGATAGAAGCTCTTTGTAGTTTTCATTTTGGCAGTTAGGACACTTGTGGTTAAAGTTGCCATCGCCATAGCCATGACCGATCAGTCCAGTAAACCTGGGAACGTTAATGCATGGTTTTAATCGGCGGCATGACATAGGCTGGGGTTTGCTTACTCGATATCTTTCACGTCTTCCTTCATTCCGCATGTCGTCCACGGAATCTCATTCTTGCTTGGGCAGAAGGGACACTTGAGTATCTTCACCATGTCGTCATCCTGATTTCGCCAGCGATGGCCAGTTTTAGCAACCCAATTTATCTTCGCTTGGTCCGATGCATTGTAATTGAAGTCTGTGTCGATGGCTTTGTGTATTAATTCCCATGGCATGCCTGCCGGCCAAAACGAGCCCATCCCATGTCGTATTGAATCTTCAAGGAAAGCTCGAGGGTTGAGCATATGCGTATGAAGGACCATCAACACATCTGCCACAAAAGTAAACCGAAGACGTTAGCTCAACCAATTGTAAACCCCCACTGTGTTTCTGTGTTTCTCACCTAAAGGCGGTAGCATATTTTCCGTCCATATCAATCCACCGCGGTTTGTAAACTTTTTGTACTTGTAGTCATCAGTTGTTTCCATGTCCTTTTCAGTCAGCATGTCGGTTTCCGCAAGGGAATACCACCAGTCCTCATATCGCTCTACTGCACGAGCAACAAACAACGCCCATCTTTTCTCACGAATCCTAGCTTGGCCGGCCAGTAAAACAGTTGCAGAATTGGTCTTTTCGAGCAGACGAATCGTTGGCCAATCGGCATCAACACGGTAATCATCCAATGCCCATTTACCACGGCTGTTCCAGAGATTCCATAGTCCGTCAGTGTAGCCAATGTCATCCTTCATCGCTTGGATAGCATGGAGGAGCTTGAGATGAGCGAGACAAGCATCCTCCGAAATGCCAGATCTGACATTCTTATGGTCAAATGTGATTTTTTCGAATGTCAGATTCGTAAAAGCGGCATTGACGTCTTCTGACGCCTCGCCGACATCGTCGTCATTCGCAACTTTTGGTGTCTCGCCATTCGCGATATTAGGGGTCTCGCCATTCGCCATCTCAGGGGTCTCGCCATTCGCGACCTTGGAGGTCTCGGGAGTGATCGAAGTACTCGCAAGATAAACCGGAGGTAAGTCAGAATACATATAGTCGCCATCAGAAGCCTGCGGCTCTGGCTGCAGCGGGGCGATCTTCATCTTTGCTCAATGCTCCAATTCTCTTTTAGCGTTGCGCGCGGTGAATCGACATGAAAAAGATGATACCGCACGCGAGGCTGTGAAAAGGACGGCAATTTATCCCCCCCGGTTTTCCAACGCGAATATGATGATAAATGCAAGGCGAAAGACGGCTAAACTTGAAAAGGCACCTATACCCGCTTGTCATCATCTACTGGGTCTGTGAGTGCAGGTACAGATTCTATATGCATGGCTCAGCTGAGCACGCCGATGAGAAATCAGGAAGTTTCCGAGGTGCCCGGTTAAATTGTTCAAATACGCTTTACACAGCCCATCTTGTCTCAGCTCAACAACTGATGCTGTTTACATGTTTTGGCTCAAGATGGGTCGACTTTCATACATGTGACACCGCTCTCTGCAATCGTAATATCGGGATTGGCGCCGGGATCGGTACCCGAGTGAAAGAATCCTGGCGTTTGCCATTTGTTTGGCTTATTAAAGATGAGTTTAAACTTAAACGCTCCCCCTCTGTGAAGGAATTGAGTGCTGATTTAGATCGGACAAGTGCGTCTAGCTTACATGTAGCGTTGCACGGAGACATGCCCGCAAAATCATTCTAGAATGACGATAGGTCATGGGACCGTTCCAAATCAGGCCTCTCCAGTGAAACATGGCCTGTTTAGATTCTGTTAGAGATGCTAGGCCAGGTGCTGATGAGAACTGATCAAACGAGACATAGTACTCTCTCTTGATCCGGGGAATGTCCCCCCCGCTCTTCGGACATGTCAATCCACTTGCGGAGGCAAGACATCGGCGCTCGCCTCACTTTGAAAAGCAGACTACGGTTATCGTTATCATTATCACGCCAATGGCATTCCAATCCATCTCGTTAATGCTGGAAAGCAAAAAGTACGCGTCATTGGGAATGCCTGATACAAGGCTGATTTAACGGGATAACGGCACGCAACAAAGAAAAAAACGCCTAGTCAATAATGAGGCGAAGCACTGGTGGAACGGTGGGAGAAGCTGGATGTGGTCTGGTTGCCTGTCTCGGTGCTTCTTCCGCTTCCTATTCCGCACTTGACAGACTGTTAATAGCACTTGTTCTTAAACGCTATCGGAATTGATGTAGGTTGATGAAATTTAGAGATTAAGCTACCTGAAGATGCAACACTAATAATAAGCAATATCAGCGCCATAGTTAGTAAACCAACCCCGTTCCACTTAAAACATTTTAGCATCTTCAAAATCATAAAAAATATCCTCGTCATCGAAACTGTCATAAAAGTCCACATAGTCCTCAATCGGGTCGAACGCTGGGGCTGCTTGTTCAACGCTTTGACGAGTCGGCTCTTTGCTCTTCTTCTTCTTATTCTTGCTGCCTGCTTTGGGCTTCCAAAAGTCTTCTCGTGCCTTATCCGCCCACTTCTTGAAGTCCTCTGGCTTCAGCAAGTACTGCAGTACAACCTCTCTAGCAGCCAGAACATCTTCCAAGTTGTCGTGTATTCCGTCTCCGTTGCGTATTTTGATACCGAGAAATGTTTCACACAGTTCCTGAAGTCCCCACCGCCGGCGAGGCTTCCTATTCTTCTTCCCCATCTTGTTAAAGACGGCCTCTGTTGCGAGTATTGCCGAGTCCACGACACGCATGTGAATCAAACGGAGAGCTTCAAAGTCAAAGAGTATTGTTTGTCCGATAAGAATTGTACTCTCGTCGACATGCTTCCACAGCTCTTCGCGGGCAGCGGCCCAACCGCGCAGAGCACTTTGGTGTGTTGCTGCCTCGTGTATCATCGTAGCATCTATACCGTGGATCTTCGTTCTCCAGTCGGTGATCGGCCGCCAAGGGATAACTAATGAATCGATCAGGGTTTCGCCAGTCAAGAAGTCAATCGCGCAGAGGCTGATCAGCTCATCAGACCCGTCAAAAGTTCCTGCCATCTCGCAATCAACCACAACCGCGCGCCGCTTGATAGTGGCAGGCTGAACTTGTGGTGTCTGTTGAAAGTCTGCCAGGCTTGGCCGTGGCTTTTCCTTCTTCCTTGTCGGTCCTTTCTCAACGTCAAGTATATAGCCTTCCTTCTCAAGAATCTCTGCGGAATGACATTTAGCAGAGAGCTGATGGAAGACCTCGTCTTGCTGTTGACGTGTAAGGCATGTGTAAAAGACATCCCCAAATTGCAACTGTACGGGAGGCGGCGCATCTGTCAAAGTCTTTTTGCTATCGGTGACTGGTACGCTTGCAGACTGTGATAGCTTTGCTGTCTCTTCGAGGTGAACTGCTGATTTTGCATGGTCTGCTGAAGCACTGGCGCTTTTAAACCATCGCAAGCACACTCTGCAACATTGATCCGCATTATGGCCAGTCTCGAGTGCATGGCTGATGATGCGAGGTCTCGTTTTAATTTTTTTGGTGCAAACACCGCAAGGAAATGGTGCCATCGTATGCTTTCGAGAAAAAGATATTTTGGTTCAAACAATATCAATAGAAGAGGAGATGCCGATTGTGATGAAGAATTCTGCGTACTCTTTTGGGTACTATGAGTTATGACTGAATGAAGGAAGAGGTGAGGGGAAATGCATGCAGGTCAGTTCGGCTGAGGATTTTATAGGACTGAGGCACACACACATTGCCGTTGGCAACAATTGGCTTTTACTCGCAAGAGGCTGTCCAGTGCTCATCAGCCACGTAACTACAATTAATTAATGCTACAGTTTGAGCGCCGTGATTGGCATCTGTTGTGAGATTGTCGCAGCTGGACCTATTAGAGACTGTGTACGGGGAGGCCTACAAGACCGCTTATGCGACCCCAGCTTCATGCCTAAAGGCTGTGAGCAAGGCGCTTTTTATTCAGGTTACACTATGCTGCCAATCATCCTAGAATAACAAAAGCAACCTGGCCATAGGTACATTGTGAGGTGGAACAGAACTGTTGAGAAGAGCTCATTGGGGGAAGCGTTCATCGCAGTTCTCAAAACAGTGCACCATGATTAATCGACCTTGACAAACTGCCACAGAGTCGTTACATGCTGTCGCAACACCACAGTGTCCGAGCCTGCCATCACGCACACCTTCTTTAGTGTGTGCCACCAGTGTGGCATCAGCAACTCGTAGCCTCCCTCTGGATGCTTCCTCACCGTCATATACTCCCAGGCTTCGTGCTGAAATGTTGCCGAGTGCATTTTCTCCTGGTTGTTGTGGCCCATGAACCTGCCGGAATGGGTATTAACAAAGCCAAAGTACCCGTTCTTTTCCACACAGAGCCATGTTTGTTGCTTGTTTACGTCTTCGTCGGCATCGTAGACGTAGAGATCGCCCACATCATTTGAGCAAATCACTCGGTTGGTGTCATTCATAAAGACTTTGTATTTGTTACCTGGCCAAGGCACTGCGTATCGTCGACCGTCCCAGATTTCGCCCAAGACAGTTTGTTCAGACGTTTCCGGCGTGAACTGGGTAAATGCAGTGGACGAGTCATCCGTCAATTCTTCCATGATGCGATTTTGGTGTGTCTTTTGTATGGATTTGCAGGATTCGGTACGTGTTAATTTTCGAGAGCCTGTTGTAAAGAGTGGTTAGGTTAGCTTTTATTTGTATACACAGAAATAAAGAAAAACAATACTCGCCTGGATGCAGTGTTGGATCAGAAGAGGCTGCCAGCTAAGCTATTTTCAGGATGTGAAGAGAAGAGATCCAGGAATGGAACTGGGAGCAAACAGAAAGATGTTGGCAATTCACTGGGGCGACCTGAGACATGTGCTTCCATGGGTCTAGGTACTGTGCTACTTACATGCTGCAAATCTAACGTAATTCGAGCATTACGGCCTCCTGCATAAACATAGGTCTTTGTTGGACAATTGGCTCCTCAGCTGTAGGTTATGCTACACGAAAACCTACGTCTGTTTCCGACTGGTGAAATGATGGCCTCTCACGGTTTTGATTACGCAGCCTTGAAGTTAAATTTACTACCCTATGCTAATGATTCAATCAAGCCATGTACCTATGCAATTAGATGTACAGCTAAGCATAACACTATTTGAAGTGCCATCTCCCACGTCGAACACGCGTACATGTAACTCTCAATCCTCCCGGTGATCAAGCTGGGGCGGGACTCCCACCTGTCTCTGCCATTCTCGTATTGTATCCACGAACTGGTCTGGATGGCGATTGACATAAATATTCCCAAAACTCCCAGGCAAATGGACGTGGAAGACGCTGCCCGCAGAACAGCAAGTAGCATATTGCCCGAGGCTGGTCGCCAGCAACGCACGATACGAGGCCACATCTTTCAAAATAATATCGGGCAAAGCCGAATTGCCCTGAAGAATTTCCACCACCGCCTTCCAGGACGCTTCATCCCGACTGTAAAGATTGCGCTCTGCAATTTGAAGTGCCTGTTCGGGCAACATTGCTTGGCTGCTGCGGAGGGTTTCCATCGCCGCCTTCTGAACAGCAAAGTAGCTGTCTCCGAGCCGTGCCACTATGGCTTGAAGTATTTCTTCAGACAATGGTGACTGAGTTCCAAGTACTTGTATCGCCGCTACCCTAACGTCGATGTTATCGTCATGATATGCCCTTGGCATTATGACTTGGAGGACTCGGTCAGGTAAGGCTGGCTTCCCCAGTAGCGCCCTTGATGCTGCCAGTCGGATATCGGGGTTATGATCTGTAAGTAGTTCTGCAATGGCTGTTATGATCTCTTCAGATAATGCCCGACCGGAGAGCGCCCGTGCTGCTTCTAATTTAGCCATCTGGTTCTGGTCCTTAAGCAGTGTCGCAAGAGCCTCAATTATCTCATTAGATAATACCGATTGGCGTCCAAGGGCGGAAGCTGCATGCTTTCTAACATCTTGATCTCGATGTTTGAGTTGCGCCGCTATGGCTTCAGCGATTTCTCTGGATAGTTGTGGTTCGTTTTTCAAGTGCTGAGAGAGCAAAGCATCTAATGTCTGAATCTTGATCACGCAGATGTGTGCATATGACGTTTAGGATCTCATCTGGTAGCGTTGGGTGCTTTGAGAGAGCTTTGAGGGCGGCCTCTTTAAGATCCTTATCCTGGTGTTTTAATTGTGCTGCTATAGCTTGAAGAATGTCAACAGTAAATATTTGGCTTGCCTGCCAGGCCGATCCTAGTGCTTTTAGTGCCTCTCTTCTGATGTCTTTGTCTTTGTCTTTGAGCTGTGCCGCTATAACCCTTATCGTGTCCAAAGACAGCTCTTCATCTTGCAGCAGCTGCAGTGTCGTTAATTTCCATGCACGGCATATGTTTTTATTTTCCAGCCATGGAATAAGCAGTTCAGGGAGTTCGGCTCTCACATCTCCGTCGCCTGGGGGCATTACCATGTCGGCATCTCTATCTTGAGTTACCAGCCAGGCCGCCATAGGCTTCAGGATCTTTTCTGATAAACATGTCCGATATTGAACCGTTTCAAATGCTAAACGTCGGATATGTTTCTCTTGATCTTGAAAAAGGCACGCTATGCATTCAAGAATATCTTCGGATAAGGACTGTTGATACTCAAGCGCAAGTAAAGCTTGATGTCGAATATCTGGATTTTTATCCTTTAGCTGTACCGCCATGGCCCTCTGTATATCTTCAGGCAGCGTGAATGGATGGCTAAGCGCAGAGAGTGCTTTCTGTCGAACACTTGGGTCAAGATTCTCTAGCTGTGCAGCGAGATTTCTCCATTGTGTCCTTGGGCAGCTCAGAACCCAGCGCATCTGCCATTGCCGATTGATAAACAGAATCTTGATGCTCAAACCGTGCCGCTATAGCCATGCGTATACCTTCAGGCAAGCTTTTTCGCGTACGAATAAGTGACGCCGCTGCTTCTCTGATGGCCTCGTTACTATCAGTTAGCCGTTTTATAACCGCGTTGAGTGTCGGGAGTGGTAGGTCTTGGCATGAGCGAAGCGTCGAAAGGATGGTATGTATAAAATTGAGCGGAAGACTCTCCTCTAGCCAGGCCGTCATTAGCTCTATTATACTCTGTGACAGCTTTGATTGATCTGTTAACGAGTCTAGAACACGGATCCTTATATTTATAGTTGCTCGTTGTAAAACGCTGGTCAAGGACCGCTCCGGGAACTCAGTCTCCCGAATCAAACCTGATGAACCTTGGAACTTGCATTCGAATTCTAACCACTGCGATAAATGCTCTTCTAGCTTGACTCGAAGATGATCAAAAGACTCCATTCCATCAGACGGGCCTACTTCACTCAAGCAATGCATAACCAATCGCTGGTGTACAGGGCCCAAAAGGTCTCGCGGCTGAGCCTCTAGAGTGAGGAAGAAGCGGATCAATTGTTTCTCCTCATATTCAGCCTGGAGTAAGCCAGTGACGAAGCGCCAGAAGATGCCATAACGTGCGCTGTATTTCGTATTCTGTAAGAATTTGTCGGCACTGAGCTTTTGTACACATGCTCTCTTCTGTCGGCTGCCAAGCTCCAAAACGGACAATTGCTCTCCGGATGTCCAATGCTGGACGAAATATCGAGCAGCAAAGTACTCTTGAAAAGTCAAATGTATAAAGTGATAACTTCTGACTTTGAAGTTTGATGACGAGTCAGACGTCCGTAGGAAAGAAAGTCGTCCAAGCGTGTCGTCGAGCGTCAATTCGAGGAGAGGGAATATCTGGACAATCTTGTCTAGATGCGTTGATGTAAAATTTATTACGTCGTGGTACATTCCATGAAAGGCAAGGATCTCGAGAATCTTGGCCTCAGCTTTAACTCTGTTTTCAACCTCCATGGGAAGAGCCGATTGAGCCCGGCTTTTGAGGATCCGCTCTAATCTTACAGCGTCCTTTTTCCACAACTTTTGCTCAATGGCCCGGTATATGCCGGTCATAGAATCCGGTGATATTCCAGAGTCGAGGTCATCACATGTATAACAAAGAGCATCCAGCTGAACTGGGATCCGCACGAGGTCTCGAAGCAGCCAATGATCCTGAAGGAACGACTTGATCTTGTTGACGTTTGGCTTAATTGTGAGGTCAGCGTCGAGATAGGCCTTTACTTGCTCATCGTCAAATCCAACCGTCTCCAAGTCCAAGTCTATTCCAGGCGGAGGTTTGACGGATGGTCGGGACGTGATGATGACGTTTGGTTGTTTTAAGAGGTCCTGAAGGAAACGAGACATGATGTCTTCGCCATCCAAATACTCAGACACCTCATCTAGGCCATCGAGTAGAAAGAGAGTCGTGTTGCTCTTTGCTGCTACTGCTTTAGACAGGCTTTTCGCAAAATCTGGTCTGTCCTCTAGCAGAGAAAAGTACTCGTCACTGAATAGACATTCATAGTTGTATCCTGGTCTCATCCTTTCTTGCAACTTGAGATTTCTCAGAGGTATCCAAAGGATGCGATTGAAGAGCTTGTTCCACTCTTTCCATGTGCCTTGGTAAAACTCATAGACGATCTTTTTGCACAAGGTAGTCTTACCTACTCCTGCGCGTCCCCGGATAAGGATTCTTCTTGGGCGTACCACACAACCGTCGCGCCTTCGGCGAGCGTTGAAGAGCGTTGCAAGATCAATTTCACCCTTATGATAATATATCTCGGCCGCCCGCCGAGCAACCCGTTGAGTGGCATACGAATATTGCCATGGTTGAGCCTTAGTTGACTGAGTTAATTGTTCCCCAAGCCGCTCAACTATGACGAGGTTGATATAGCACTGATCCATTGGCAATCTCTGACCAGAAAGTCGTTCGATCTGGAGTCTATCTGCCGTGTAGCTTGTATCACGTATCCAGGTATCGACCTGCTGCAGTCCATCTCGAACCAACTGGAGGAGTGCGTCAAGTCTCCCCGTGACCGTAATGTAATCAGTATCATCAGGTCCAGCAAATTTATTCATCATTACATGACATCGCTCAAGTGGCAACGGGTCGGGATCAATATCTAGAGTCGCCGAGCTACTATTGACCAGCTACCAAGGGTTAGTATCCTTCAATTTAATGAGTATATTGCCAAACATACAGGTTTCGATTTGTCCAAAAACGGCAACAAGAAAGGCGGCAAAATCTTTCTTGGAAGAACTGTCTCCCGCGTTTCGTAGAAAGTGTGCACTTTACAAGGAGAATCCTTATCTTGGCACAGCCGAGTAAAGGTACGCACAAGTTCCTCGAGATAGAAGGTCGATCTTTTCACGCTTTCAAGCAGCTGTGACACCGAGCGTTTTCCGAGCAACGCCCATGTCTTCAGTACTGGTACTGCCCAAGCGGCAATGTCTTGGAATGCAGTTCCGCGAAAGGGTGTTGCAAGGAAGACAATGCCACGTGTGGCTTTCCTGATGGAGACATAATCGCTTTGCGGGTTATCGGCTATTGTGAGAGCCTCCATCAGGATGATGCCTCCGAGACACGACGCGATGAAGATAATTGGGCGATCTCTGTCTCGACCATCTGCTGTCGAATTAAACCTCATGTTATGGATACCAGCCAGCAAGCGACGGCCAAACTCTCTGACCGTCCATGGAATCGAATCCGACTCTTGAAACAAGTCGGCAGGCCAGTCGCAAGTGAATATTCGAGCCTGCTTCATCTTGCTTGGGAGCATATCAGCATCGGCCAGCCAGTTTACAGTAGGCCTGCTGCCGTCCCGAGAACGCCATGTCCACGTGTCGGGTGACTTGGTGTCCAGGCCGTGAATGGCAATGATGTCGACGCCTGGCTCGCCATCACGCGTGTCAGTGATGTTGACTTGAGTCAAGACAACGCCTCGTGACTGTTGATCCATCTGGGCAACGATGGGTGGTGACGCAGTGTTTCAAGCCCTGTTTCCATTTAAGAGCGGGAATGGCCTCTGCTATACCTGCTTGTGCCTTCATGTAATCAAGAGACGGTCACTGCAGAATTGCGGAGATTTCTAGGCAAATGCCGCGTGCCAGTGGGTGCTTGGTAATTGAGCCTTGCAAGGCTGCCCAATGGCCAGGCACATCAGGCGCGTATTACATGTACTCACATGCACCCATGGCCAACCAACAACAGAGCGTTGAGGGCAACAACAGAGCGTTGAGGGATAGAAATACAAGGTTCCCAAGAGATTAAAAAGCGTGATAGAAACCGCAGAATTATCACATTTAATAGCGCTGAGGAATGTCATATTGAGTGTATACATGTATTATACGCAGACCTCACAAGTTGCGTTCTACTGCAATCATGCTCTCCCAGTCTCTCTTAATCTCATCAAGAAGCCCCTCTGTCAACAAAACATCCAATGCAACTCCAGCCAGCCCTTTAGCCACTCTCAGCGTCCTCACATAAGCATCTCGTGTCCCAGCAGCCTCAGCAAATTCCGGATTATGCGGGCCTTGACCTTTCGGCCCGGGCTGTAGGCGGAACGCCGGGCTCAGACTCGGCATCGCGTGGCTGATATCGCCCTGATCTGTACTTGCCTGTGTCTTGCCTCGCGTTTCATCAATATCCTGATCCTCTGCAATCTCGCCCGGAGGATCGAGCGCATTAAAGTATCGTGTATAAGATTGTGCCATTGTACGGTTGGGCATGTGGTTTTTGTATCCCCATTTCTCATTGATGGTCACTTTAGCTCCTGTTGCCAGAGCTCCGGCCTTGAAGCAGTCGTACACTTTCTCTTTGAGCTCATCAAGACGCTTCTGCGTATCGGATCTGACGACGAACAGCCCTGCAGCGTAGGCGTGGATAATGTTGGGGGCGATTCCGCCATCGGTGATGTACCCTTGAACTCTGTCCTCGGGCATGATTTGCTGTCGAAGTGCTGAGACGTTGTTGTATCCCGCAATCAACGCGTCTAGAGCATTGATTCCAAGCCATGGATTCGCCGCAGCATGAGCCTCGTGACCAAAGTACTCAACCTTGAACTGCAAATACGACGTCGTCCTCATCAAAGCCGCGTTTGGGGTGATGCCGGGGTGCGAAATCAGGCTCACATCGACCTTGTGGTCAGAGTACG
>MDJU01000127.1:0-66136 GCA_001721665.1 Trichoderma pleuroti
TAAAGATAATAAAGCCTTTTTAAAGTTATTTATATTATAATTACTATTACTATTATATTTAATTTTACTTTATTAAAATTAAATAAGGATATTTTATTTATTATTAAAGGCTTTTTTAAAGTATTTTTTTTTAAAGGTTAAAAAGAAAAATTATAACCTTTTTTATTTTTTAAGCCTTAAGGGGGTTACTTTCTTTAGTAATTAAAAAGCTATTACTAATTTAAAAGTAATAAGTTTTATTTTATTTTAGTTATTTAAAAAGTTTATAAATATTTTTATCTCTTTAAGGTCCCTAGATAAAACCGTAAATAAAAAAATTATAATTATTTTATTTAATAATTAGTTAAATAGGTAGGAGTTTTTGGTAGTTAGGCATCTAAAAGGTGGGGTACCTGTAGATGTAGGAGGGAAGCTTGTTTAGTAAAGCTGCGAAACTGATGAGAGCTTCTTTGTGATCCTGGATAGAATGATGGAAATGTGGCATAAATGTGTATGAGGATACTGCTATTGCTTTAGTATATGTTGTTGTAGCTATTTATAGCTCGTAGAAAATAGCATAGTATTAGTAGAGACTTGGGGGTGTGATACGAATAGCAAGCCTAGTTGCGATGATGCCCAAGGTAAATAGCATCATGCAGAGGTGCCTCATTTTACACGACTTCCTTGCTTAAAAATACCTGTGCTTATCTATGAGTCATTATGAGAGAACCTTAATAAAGAAGACAGCCAATAGGTCTACTTACTTGTAGAGCCGAGCCTGTGTTGGTTGGATAGGTTGGATGAGCAGGTGTAACATTAACTCAATGTACATAAATAACATCCACACCCTTTTTATTGCACAGCCACGCTCCTAAATATGAATGCAATTTATTTGGTAAAGTCGACTGTTACAACTATGATCGGGCGATTAAAGGAGACACATTAAATGTTCGGGTTTGATGTGAGAAGGTGATAATTCTATAAGCCGAAGCGACGAGACATTCGGATATCACAAGACTTGTCTAATGAACCCTAGGTACTACACACATGCCTCTCTAATTAATCATGCATATATGAAGAGTTCTGTGTCGCAGACGCTCCAGATGGCCATTAGTGCCTTGTTGCAATGATACTATCCTCCCGCCATCAAGCCCAACAATAACACGGCCTTTCTAAGCCGCTTTGGTCTCAATATGAACTTGATACGACTGCACATGTCAAATTTTCTCTTGGGTACTATTTTGCGTTCAGTTTTGGGTCTTTGTGTCTTGGGCTTGTCACTCTACAAGATGCTACCAAATCCATCTTCAGGCCTGATCCGTCTTTCCCCCCGAGCGTTTTCTCTAAGGCTTCATTTATGGAAGTATCGATGAGCTGCTGAGAGGTTTACTGCATTGTTGACAGGTATTTTTCCCTCCCACGGTGCCGGATACATCAAATTGACCGCATACGATTTGGGCTAAAGTGCAGAGATACCAGCTTTGTCCCCGGTATCATGAAGCGGAAGTTGGAACACTCGGATCTTGTAGTGAATTGGAACCGAGAGAACTATCGGAGTGGTACTCAACATAGTAGCCAAATTGAACATCAAAATGAGAAAGTTGACATAGCAGAGGGTGAAACTTTGTTGAAGCTCCTTGATCGAGAGCCTCTTTCATTTGTTGGTTTATGGAGGTCATGATGATGTTAGAAACTTGACACGTTTGTAACATAAGCGTGAAAGAGGGGAAGTCTCAAAGGTGGCTCAAAGCAACGCATTTTTGTACTCTAAGATACTCCGGATCATATCTCCACAGTAAACCGAGATGAAGTTGCAATTTGAACCCGCGTGTATTTGCAATATCCTCTGGCAAGATACCTCATGGAGAGAACAAATCGCTTTAAGGGTATTATGATGGTTGTTGCTAGAGGGCAATTATAAACTCGTGGAGGGGCAAGGCCCAACGTTCGACCAAACACTTCCGAGAGTGTGATGGTTATATCTCGGTCCAACCCTGTAGCTCAGTCATGACACCAAGCCGCTCCCGAATGATTTGATGGTCGTTCCCCTCAGCATTAAATGCGTCGGATATGATAGCTCAGATAACCGTCGTTAATGCGAATATCCAAGACTTCGATGCCTGGCGTCCAGGCAGAGTGGTTTGGTGTTTTCAAGTCGCTAAAGAGAGTCGGCTAGAAGTGTGTAATGGCAGTGCTAGAAGCAGTTTTCTCTTTTCCGAGTAATGCAAAATAATATTGCACTCCTCAGCTCCTCGGAAGCTCTCCCCAAACTGTCCCCATTCCTGACGACATGGACAGAAGTGAATGTCATAAAAATTCAACATCTCTCTAGTAATTGTTTGAAAAGAGAGAGACGTAAGAAAATGACGGAAGAATTATGGTGCGCCGGATAGTAGATTAATCCAGGACTTATAACGCATCCGTCAGGCTGTGAATGCGCCCTGGAAAGCAGAGGAAGCCCGTCTGCAGAGGGCTTGGTGAATTCACATGTGATGCATATGCGCGTTTCCGTCGATGAGAGATGTATATGGAATTACGATTAATCATTCACTCTTGTCCAGCGACGGTGACTTTGATGACGGCAGCGTCTACCCGTATGGAGGAAGATACTACATGTAGTTATTAATTGCGATGGATTCACTTCAGTGCATCTACATGCTGAGAGCCTCGGCATTGACCCACTGCGGGCTGTTATCAACGTTAGCTGCCGTCGTCATTCATTCCAATGCCTCAACTCTGTACAGTCAATGCAAATCACTCTTTACAATCATCATCGTCAACCCCGATAATTAACAATCTTCAGACCACAGACAGAACTTATACGAATACAAAGGCTGTACTAATCTCAACAACCACCAGCCAAAATGGCACCCGCCATTTCACTCCTCGCCAAGCCACGGCAAAGAGGCGTCCGTCCCTACCAGAGACACGGCCTCATCTACTTCATCTGTGGCAACCCCGGACTTGTCAATTACTATGCCGTCTTCCTAGATTGCTTGCGCGGGATGCTCGATGCCGAAGACGAAGGCTCCGGTGGTACCGCCTATGATATATATGGGCGCAATTTGCTGGGATTCAGCGATGACGAGCATGAGCCGTTCAGCACCAGCAACGAGCCCTGGGATCTCGACGGCCAGATTGACGGCATGTATCGCGATGTTGCATCCAAGACCGTCATTCCCGACGAAGCTGGCGCCGAGGGTCAAGAGGGAGAGGCAGCGCGGCCGTATGACTTTGTCGTCCTCATGGGCCACTCGGTAGGCGCGTACATTTCCGTCGAAATCTTTCATCGACACATGCAAGATCCATCTCGAGCACTGCATCTCAACCTCCGGCACGGCTTCTTGTTGTTTCCGACTCTCACGCACATTGCCAACTCGCCCAAAGGAAGGAATGTTGGTCTGCTAATGAGCATCCCCGGGCTGGAAACCAACGCTCATCATCTGGCACAATTCATCCTCAATTGTATTCCCTATGTGTGTGTCTTGTGGATCATCAGAAACATCTTGGGCTTCACGCCTCAAACAGCAGAGGTGACGGCCCGATGGCTCAAGAGTCAAGGTGGCGTTTGGCAGGCGATTCACCTGGGTCTCTCAGAGATGCGCACCATTTGCGAGGAAAAGTGGGAGCAAGAGCTCTGGGAGACGACGGTTGAAGATGACGACATTAACAGCTACAATTACTACCACGGGAAAAGCAAGATTCCTGCGAATGGAGAGCCCCAGGGCGGCACCGTGACACCACAGCAGCAGATTCCAAAGTTTTTTATCTTCTATGGTAAAAACGATCACTGGGTCGCGAACCATGTCCGGGATGCGTTTATCGAGAAGAGGAAGAGCGAAAAGGGACACACAAAGATACAAGTTGACGAGGGAGATATTCCACATGCGTTTTGCGTCAAGGAGCGTGAGTCTTGTCCGTCGAGCTGTATTCGAACATAGAAGATGCTAACTTGGGGGGATTTAGACACAAGCTGGGTAATTGCGAAAAGGGTGTACGAATGGGTAAAGGAGATTGAAGACGGCCAACAAACATTATAGACAGTTTAGACATTGGACCTTAAGGCGTATTGCGGTCCTCCGCGCTCCATAGGTATTTTAGGCAACCTTTCCAAAGAAATCCTTTGAGTGTAACCACGTGCAACGGATTCAGCGATTGGCCTGCGTGAATAAGGCTGAATACTGCCTGACACTCCCCGTTTTGATGCCTAAATAGCCCAATACCCTCTATTACAACACAATTGACGCATTTCTATCCTTCATCACCTCTGACTCTGTTACTCTGAGCACTTGAGCAATGAAGCATTACGCAAGACGCCGAACTGGCGCGACACGTATACGGGCACGCTCTGCGAATATCAATGGCTCTACTTTTGGACATCATGTCCGCATACGCCAAGGAAATATAAACATCTTTAGAGACTGGGGAAATAGAGGCGAGCTTACAACTGTCTTTTCCCTTTCCCTATCTTAAGCTAACGCTGAGAGGCAGCTTTCTCCCCTAGCGACAAACCTTCCGCCGCGGTTCAAGCTCAGTTAGAAGAGAAAGAGAAGACGGGTCAGTTTTTCAACCTCCAAAAGAATTTAAAACTCACCTTGCATAGACTGCCGACAGTCTCTCAGCTTCCGCGATCTTGACGCCCGTCTGCAAAACATCTCCCCGGTACAGCCAGGAACCTGCGAGTGGTTTTTTGAGACGTCCCAGTTTTTGGATTGGTATGACGGCACGAAACATGGTCATGAGTTTCTTTGGATCAAGGGAAACCCGGGCACCGGGAAGTCGACATTGGTGAAGCGTATTTTCGAATACTGCCAAACCAAACAAGACTATGTTATCGCGGCATATTTCTTTAATGCTCGAGGGGCCAAACTTGAGCAGACGCCTCTGGGCATGCTGCGCTCCTTGCTATTCCAACTACTCCGGCATGAGCCTTGTTTATATGATCAGCTTCTTCCAACCTACCGCCAAAAACAGCAAGATCACGGCCCTGGGGACTGGAAGTGGCATGAACCAGAGCTTACAAGCTTCTTCCTTTCAAAGTTGCAAAAATGCCAGTCAAGACCACTTCTATTAATCATAGATGCCTTGGACGAGTGCATTGAGCGCGATGTGCAAAAAGTCGCGGAATTTCTTCAACGCCTGAGTACCAATGCTATAGATGCTGGAAATACGCTCAAGATATGTTTGTCAAGCCGTCACTACCCATTCGTCCGTTTCGAAGAATACCAAGAACTGGTGTTGGAAACGGAGAAACAGCACGACGAAGATATTGTTAAATACATCTCTTCCAAACTGACTAGAAAGGATGAAGAGATTGAGGAAGAGCTCAGAAAGAAGTCGTCTGGTATATTCATGTGGGTTGTGCTTGTCATCACCATGCTGAATAGCGCATATGAAGATGGCAAAATCGAAGTCATGAAACCGATGCTGGACAAAATACCCGCCAAATTGGAGCAAGTGTTCGCGGTGCTGCTTGATAACAACAATCCTGACAAGGATGAGACCATCTTGATTTTGCAGTGCGTCTTGTTCGCAAAACGACCATTAACGCCAGAGGAAATCTATTTTGCTATTATAGCCGGCACAAATAGCAAAGTGTTAGGCATATGGGATCCATTGAGGATAACACCTGATATTATTCGACGACGCATTATCAGTTCATCTAGAGGACTTGTTGAAATACGCAAAGGCCAAGCTGAAACCAGCGAAGGTGATGAAACAAGTGAAGGCGATGAAGATGAAACAAGTGAAGGCGATGAAACAAGTGAAGGCGAAAAGGAAACAGTGCAATTTATTCATGGATCCGTCAACGATTTCCTACTTCGTAACGGCAGGCTACAAAGACTCGACCCGGGGCTTATACCAGACCCCGTTGCTGAAAGCCATGATCGCCTCAAGGACTTCTGTCTGTCATACTTGATGATGGAATCGCTAGAACTGCAAAATGTTGGGGGAATGAAATCTGATTTCCCTTTTCTCGAATACGCTTCTCGCTATTTGTATGACCATGCCGAAGAGGCCACATCGGTGGGCCAAGCTGAGCCGCTACACGATGATGTCTTTAAACGAGTAGAACAGTTCCATAGCTATTTCGTCGACTATGGTCAAGATGGCGCACCTCTCAACCTATTGCAGACCCTGGCAGCCCGCAACCTCCCAAAATGCGTAGGGATTTTGGTTGACCGGGGGGCTGACATTAACGCCAGGGGAATACCTTGTGGGACTGCACTAGAAGCGGCTATAGAGTTTGAAAGCGAAGAGACTGTCAAGACGCTGCTTAGCAAGGGGGCCAAAATCGATCCTCGTGGAAAGCGCCATGGCCATACAACGCTATATAGGGCATTCGAGAAGGGCAACAGGGGGATTCTGGCCATGTTGATTGACAGGGGAGCCACACTCAGTACCTCGGAAAGAATCAACAATGGCCCTGTGCTTCATTACGCAGCAGAAACTGGTGATAAAGATATCATAGCAATGGTGCTCGATAAAGGGGCAAATGTCAATGCTCTTGGACCCAGCGCTGCCGTCAAATCAATCAAATCAAATCCGGTACCCGGATTTGATTGATTAATAGAAAATGAAGGCATCATTTGATTGATTTGATTGATTAATTAAATATTTAATAGATTTGATAGAAATTTACCGATTTTTATCGCGATTTTTCGCGACTTTTTTCGCAATTTTCGTAATTTTAGACCCCTGTTTAGACCCCTGTTTAGACTTAGTTATCTTATCTTATCTTATTATCTTGATTATATAAGATCTTGGGAATTACCCTTATTTTATTATTTTATTAACTGTACTAAGGTAGGATTTTTATACCTATCCCTACAGTAATTAATTTTAACCTAATTAAATAATAGGAAATAAAAGATATATTATTTATTTAATAAATCGGCATATAATAAAAGTTTTAGTAATTTAGGTATATATAAATAAATATATTATACTTATTATAACTATATAAGGTTATTATTTTTTTATAATTTTTATTAATTAACTATAATACCTAACTTTATAATCTTAATTTACTAACCCAGATGCCTTTATAGCTAAGGCAGGCGTCCTTACTTTTCTAATTAATATAATTATATAATAAAATAAGTATAATTAAGTCTTTAGCTTAAAACCTTTTTTTTATTACTTCTTTTCCCTTATATATTTAAAAAATATTTTTTATTAATTTTATATATTAGCTAAATTAAAAATTATACTACTTTTAAAAAAGTAATTTATATTTTTAAAAACTCCTTAGTTTTAAAAAAAAGACTCTATAGAACCTCCCTTTATTTACTAACTATGAAATTACATAGGAACCGCTTTTCCAATTAATTATTATATTTATTAAATAAGTCTAAAATTATAAAGACTTAGGATAATAAAGAGATAGCCCCCATGAAGAAAAAAGGCTGCCTTCTTAAAATAGTATTATCAGTGGAAAGGGCTAGCATCTAGGACAACAAGCAAGAAATAAGCATTACTTTAACAAATGAATCCGATTACTCGCATGTTAGGATAATCATGAAGGGGAATCACTTGAAAAGTCAATGGGTTCTTCAATCGTCTGCAAAATCTATTTTAGAGGACGACATCATCTGTCTTCTACAAGGAGCCTTAAACCCGTCTATTCTCAGACAGAGTGAAGATTACGTTACAATTATCGCAGTTGCAATTACATTGGCAAATGGTACGCAGATTGAAGGTGAGAACATTACTGGCCAGCGCTTTTAGACTCAACTACAGTATTCCCTCGCGACTTTATCCTTTTCTGGGACTGGGGTCAATCATTGACGAAATCGACGGATGACAGCCACCATATATTTTTTATGGACAGTCAAACACCGCAGTATGCAAAGGCGCAGCTTGGGGTTGATTTAATGAAAGGATCATGGCTTATGAATATTGGGCGAATATCACACGACCGTAAAGAGTTCGAGAAAGGAAACGTGTATCTTCAGAAAGCAATGGAGAGCTATTACACGGAATACGGGAACAACCACTCAATCATTTAAGTGGCAACGAAAGTCCCGGCTCTCATTTATGAGATCCTAGGCTTCAACGATGAGAAGGAACAAACATTGATAGGCTTATTCAGTGAAACAGGGGAATATGTCCAACTCGACGAAGAATGCTTGAAATGTCTTGCGGGATCATCTGATAGCAACGTGCTACCACTTTTCTTTAACCGGGCCAGTGATAAGATACAAATTGCAGAAGCTATTTTTAAAGCAGCGGCTTCAAATTCAGAGTCTAATATCATGAAGCTTCTAATTAACCGACAAAGCAATAAGTTGCTAGTGGCAACAATGGCAATTATGAATGCATCTGCAAATGTGAAATACGGCCTAGAGATACGCAAGCTTATACTTGGCGACGAAGTTGAGATTACACAGGATGTAATAACAACAGCATGCCAAGATCGAGTCAAAGGCGATGGAGTCCTAACAGAGTTACTTTCGCAACAACGCCATAGATTGCCATTTTTACAAGGTACAGAGAAGTTATTTGCTTTATACAGATATATTGGGGAATTTGATGGGACGATGTTCTATTTGGAGAATGAAAAGAAAGGGGTTAAGATAAAAGAAATATTTTTATTATTATAATGTTGACCCTAAAAAAATGATTTGTAATTATATACCTTACAAAAGTTATATTTATTACTAATATATTATAATACGTTTCATACCATTTAGTTATAGTTCCTAAACCCACTACTTATTAATCTTTCTCCATGAGCAAAAAAAGAGAAGAACCGGTAAACTTGAAGTGATTACTGTTGCTGTTGTTATTCTCCTTTGTTCACCCACGGCTGTTACATTGGCAAGTCTTATTAGTACCAGCCTGACACCCTGGATACCCACCTGGATCTATTGCATTGACTCCCGGATCTCTCTCTGATATCCCTACTTTAGAAGACAAACCTTTGAGGTCGCTATATCTACATGTAGTTACGCAACTTTTTGTTGAAAGGCGAAAATCGCAAGAATAGTCCCTTATGAGCTGATGCGGAAACAGTCTCACGCTGAAGTGGCATGTAACTGTCTGTACATGTATTTACGAAGCACCCGAATCAAGATGCTTGTGAGATGTTGTCTCCTGGAATGCCAACGGAGAGACTACATGTAATCCGCACGCTTTTCTCTGAGCTTTACTATGCGTACCTCTCTCTACTGTGTCAATCATTCCCAACATGCTAAATGGGAGCTTATTGACAAATTTCAAGTACGTGCAATAGTACAATACCAGCTTCTTGAAGAGCTGGATGCACTGAGTCTGACGAGGGAATGCTTTAAAGTTGTCGACGCTGTCAACACCATGCGACCAATTACAAAGAAAGGTCGTAGGTAAAACCTCCCGCCTGTGACTGAAACCTGCTGACTCTATTTGGCGCATCCGCAAGCAAGCTTGATGCCGACTGAATGTTTGGATGATGCTCGTTGCCCTATCAATTGGGCCTTCTCCCGCAACGAATGTTGATCCTTTCAAATATACATACATGTACTCTTCCCTGCAACCTTTTCTCCGAAGGAGAGCAAAGTACGCCTTGCTTTTCAAGATTAGCTACCTCTTCAGCTGCCCTTCTCTCCAAAAACTTCTACAAGATGAGGTGCATGAGTGGAAACTCTACACATGAGGACTCAGTGGTGTCTATTGCGTATTTCCAGATGATCCAAAACCCTCAATCTCCGGATTCGTGGATACAACGCCCCGGCTCTGGCTCACCCAAACCGGATATATCTTCAGGGGCTGAGAAAAAATGGCCAGAGGGTGCTATAGGTTCATTCTCATACAATCTAACTCATGTGGTATCCAGCTCATACGAAACCACGTTGAGCATTTGGCGTACCGACACAGATAGCCGCGGACGTATTCTCAAAGGTCACTCTGACGGCGTTAAGTCAGAGCCCTCTTCGCATGACTCTATCATTATCGTATTGGGAGGCAATGATAAAAACAATCCATGCATGAAATATGCGTACGAATGGATGTTTGCAGCAGCTTATGGGTCATAGTCGTCAAGTCAGTCCCATGGATATCTCGTCCAATTCGGTCCTTGCAGTCTACGCCTCTTTTCGAGAGTTTATGGCTCTGGGACATTAACAGAGTCACCTGCAGAGGGACTCTTGCATATGGAGGTGGCACCCATTCTGCTGCTGTTTCTCATGAGTCGAGATGTGTAACAGCGTCTCTGTTTGAAAGTTCTATACGGATCGAGAGAGTCGATACGGGTCGCTGTGCACGTCAATTCACGACTATCAACGGAACTCGTGGTTTCCTCAATGACATTCCCATCCGATACGAGTCAAATGGCCTCGTCTGGGATTCTTAATGATGGAGTGTGAAGCTGGGCTGCATATACAAACCGCAGAATAGAGTTCAAAGGCCATGCTCTCCCTCCTCACACGTATCACATCGGTTTCTAATGGGTACACAATTGGCATGCGACTTGTTAATGATGGGGACGTTTGGGAGGGATGCAGTACCAGTTCCAAGTGCCTTATACCTAATGGTGACACGGTCATTTTGTTGCTTCCTCGCCCAATGGGATGCTGGTACTGCTCCAAACTCGATCTGAGAAGACAATTTTTTATCCAGTTTACTAATCGGTGAGCGCTTTTATGAGCTTCAAGTCTATAAAATGCCCAGTCTCGATAGACTAGATGACGAGGATTTCCCGTTTTCACAATCCTGGTCGCTTGATGCGTGCTAGGTGACTAGTAACGTTCGTGTTTGGTGAGCATCACATTCTTGGGCCTTTCAGTCATGTATGGCGTTGTCAAACTTCAAGTCTCCCTGTCACTAGACTCCGCTCTCATATCAGCAATGCCGGTCGTTGAGATGATTTGCCTAGATGACCTAGAGACCGGTAAGCAACAGCACACTCTAAGAGGAGGCCATGATGACGAAATCGAGTCACTTGATTTTTCCAACTGACGTGCTTTCGCCTCAGAGAATTGTATGGTTCCTATTCGGGCTGTTGTCACTAGTGACTGTATGGTTGTGCTGGGGCACATTGATCTTTCTCTCGATACCTATTGGATGTAGATGACCCCCTGGCTTGACTTTTTACTCACCGTCATGGCTGCCTGTGTCAGTGTACAATTTGGCACATGGAGAGAGGACGTCTTGTGCTGTGTCTTGTGCCATGTCTTGTGCTAAAGCTCATTCTCGAATTGAATTGTCATTGCCTTGGTACTCTTTGTTCCCGACCAGCTTCGACTGACTAGATGCACTAATGCCGTCTTCATCGATATTTGGGCAATTGAAAATGATGATGCTTCCACCACCAAAGTCCTATATCGCCTGGGATATGGCTCTAGTGTAGATGAACAGTCCTTTGCTTAAACTCTCAGCAGATTACAAGCCTATGACTTCAGATAGGTTGGAATCTGCTATAGGGTTTGTTTCTGGGGTCTAGGATTGAAGCTGTGTATTTTCATTAGCTCTTTTAATGATGGGCCGTCTTGGTAAGATTTACTCAATACATTATACATAAAGCGTGAGATCTTGGCTAGCAATCTTGCTCGTGAGATCTAGACGCTAGACTCTCTACCAGAATAACATGGCAATGTCCTCTTAGAAAGAATAGGTTAGTATCTTTTGGTAAATGCTCATCGCCAATGCATTCGAGATGGCACCACCAGAGCACATTTCACAGGTTGCTGCACCAGTAACACACCACACTTGGTCAAGATAGACGAATTCATGTAATCAAATCACCTCGAGTGAAACCCCAAGGAATGGCTGCTATTCGCTACCCCCATTTTTTTGAAAAATGAAATGTTCTGGTCTCTCTTTGCCTTGGGTTCAAGACGATAGTCAGCTGTAGGTACGCAATTCCGGAGCAGTGTAGCATTGACGCTTTAATCGACCCGCTACCGTAGAGGGGACTAAACGATGATGTTGCTTTAAACTCTTTCTTGCTGATAGTAAAGTAATACGTTTATTATTATGATTATTAGTAGTATTTTTATTTATTTCATTCTCTCTTAAACCCCCTTTTTGTCGTGCAACATCCCCCCGTGTTTAATTACCACATGCAGCTAATCCGAGGCTTCTTCTACCCCACGGAAGTGCCACGGAAGTGGGACAATTTCCCCATAGCAAGAGCGTTTGGCGGGGTTGAGAAACTCAGCCCCTCTCGGCAGCGATTCCGCCGAACCAGATGGAACTGTGAGGATCAACGCTGCCTCGCTATCCAATGTACAGGTCTCTGGCAGCACTTGTTCCAAATCTAACCAGCAAACTTCAGCAATCAGCAAGGCTGTCTTGTCAATCCATCCGCCGTCTCTCAACCGCAGCCATGGTGAAAGCCAATACGACGGAGAGGCTTGCTCAGCTCAGAGCTTTGATGAAGGAGCACAACGTTCAAGTATATGGTATGGTTAAGAGATGATGCGCCGTGCATTTACACACATCACACGAACTAACGTTTATCTCTTTGCAGTCGTGCCCTCAGAAGATAGCCACAGCTCCGAATACATTGCCTCCTGCGACGCCCGGCGAGAGTTTATCAGCGGCTTCACTGGCTCTGCCGGCTGCGCAGTCATCACGGAAACGGCCGCGGCCCTTGCGACGGATGGCCGTTACTTCAACCAGGCCGCTCAGCAACTAGATGACAACTGGACGCTGTTGAAGCAGGGCCTCCAGGATGTGCCTACATGGCAAGAGTGGGCTGCCGAACAGTCTGCCGGAGGCAAGACGGTTGCCGTCGACTCGACCTTGATCACGGGCTCTGCAGCAAAGAAGCTTGCAGAGAAAATCCGCAAGAGCGGCGGGTCTGACTTGGTCCCCCTTGATGTCAACCTGGTGGATGCGGTCTGGGGCGGAGAGAGGCCCGCGCGACCTCAGCAGCGCATCACCGTGCTATCTGAGAAATTCGCTGGCAAATCAGTACAGGGCAAGCTATCCGACCTCATTTCCGAGCTTGAGAAGAAGAAGTCGCCCGGAGTGTTCATTTCGATGCTTGATGAGGTAGCGTGGCTGTTCAACTTGCGCGGCAACGACATCCCTTACAACCCCGTCTTTTTCTCCTACGCGGTCATCACGCCAAAGGGGGCGGCATTGTACGTGGACGAGTCCAAGCTGGATGACGAGTGCCGTGAGCACTTGGCTAAATTCGACGTGGCCGTCAAGCCATACGAGACCTTCTTCCGCGATGCCGAGCAGCTGCGCCAGCAGTTGTGGCCTCTACTCAGGGCGAGGGGAGTGGTAGCGCGGGCAGCTTCCTCATGTCTAACAAGGGTTCTTGGGCCCTGAAGAGAGCACTGGGTGGTGACACGGCAGTTGAGGAGATCCGCAGTCCAGTCGGGGATTCCAAAGCCATCAAGAACGAGACAGAAATGGAGGGAATGCGAGCGTGCCACATCCGAGACGGTGCTGCCCTGATTGAGTATTTCGCATGGCTCGAGGATCAGCTCATTAACAAACAGGCTGTGCTGGACGAAGTAGCAGCTGCTGACAAGCTGGAAGAATTGCGATCTAACCATGAGCACTTTGTCGGACTATCCTTCCCGACGATCTCATCAACTGGCGCAAAGTGAGCTTACCATTCTCTCCTGCATCGCTGTCGGGGATATCCCTAGCACTGGTCACACACTGACAAAACAATGTATAGCGCGGCTGTTATTCATTACGGCCCCGAACGTGGAAACTGCGCCATCATTGACCCAAAGGCCATCTACCTGTGTGATTCAGGAGCGCAGTACTTGGACGGCACAACCGATACGACACGGACGCTGCATTTCGGAGAGCCTACGGATGCCGAGAGAGAGGCTTATACACTAGTTCTAAAGGGTAACATTGCCTTGGATCTGGCCGTCTTCCCCAAGGGAACGACGGGGTTTGCTCTTGATTCTCTAGCTAGGCAGCATCTCTGGGTAGGTTGACAAATCCCAGCAAGTATTCACTCTACTGACTCGTAGCAGAGCACTGGATTAGACTATCGACATGGTACCGGCCACGGCGTTGGGTCTTTCTTGAATGTCCACGAGGGCCCCATTGGTATTGGAACCCGAATTCAATACACTGAAGTCCCATTGGCACCTGGCAATGTTATATCAAACGAACCAGGATACTATGAAGATGGCCGTTTCGGAATTCGAATCGAGAACATTGTCATGGTCAAGGAGGTGAAGACAAAGTATTCCTTTGGCGATAAGCCATTCCTAGGGTTTGAGCATGTGACCATGGTCCCCTACTGCAGGAACCTGATTGATGAGAGCATGCTCACGGGAGCTGAGAAGGCGTGGTTGAATGCGTCCAATGCAGAAATATTGGAAAAGACCAAGGGGTTCTTTGAGGACGATGCTCTTACGACAGCGTGGCTGACAAGGGAAACCCGGCACATTGAATAGTAGTAGTCGTCTCAAAACAGTCAAAAGAAGAGGCGAAGAAGAAGAAAAAAAAATTGAAAAAAAAAGAGGAGTCTTCATCTTAGAGGCGTACAAATGCCGCCAAGATGAAGGTTAAGCCGAAGGATGCTACAAACCAGCCGTTTCCTGTGCCATACTTGAAGAGGGGGATCCTATCCGTGAGAAGCTTGTGAGAGTGAACAATGCTCGATAGGCCTAGCCCATATGAGGAGGCGAGCTTGATTGTGTTAAAAACATTGTCAAGGAGTCTACTGCAGACACTAGGTGTCGGAGTTGACAGTCGCGTAAGCACTTACATGGTAAAATGCCGCCATTACTCCACCAATGAATACAAGGGTGCGGGAGAAGAGAGAAACGAGGAGACCGGTACCGAATCCTAAGGGGGGGTGGCATGAGAATCAATTGGTCCTTGTTTGAGAGTGGCGAATGCAAACTGAGGGTTTACTGACCGACAATGCTGCCAGCGGATATCTGCCGGATGATGCGAGGAGAGAGTAATGGCTCTGAAGAGTTGGCTGCAGGCTGACTCGCCGGGGGAGGCGACTTTTGGGTCTGGCGAGAGTCGAAGCGAACGGTGGAATTGGCTGCAAAGGCTCCGTAATAGACGCCGGTGCCGATGCTTCCAAGGAGGAGTCTCCTGGAATAGCGGAGAAGGAGAAGTTGCCTTGTAACCATGTTTGAACGAGAACGAGAACGAACGGTTGAGTCAGTGTTGGTTGAAGAAGCTGTTATGACCGAAGAGAATCGAGGTTAGGTCAGCTTCAACTGGTGGATCCACTGCCAGGGTCTAGGTAAGAGCTTGCCTTGGCGTATGACGTATGTTCTGAAAGGAGGGGCTCCTTTTTTTTTGCATGGGGTCAGACAGAATCCTAGACAGTTCCTGGACGATAGCATAATCGGGACGAAGCTACTTCGTGTGAAGCGCAAGAATCCAATCATGTTACATGGATTTAGAAGCGCCAGTTTCTGCTAGATTTCGCCATTCCTATCTCCCAACAAGTCGATGCAGCTCCATACGGCTACTCGTACGAGTATTTGATAACTCGTTTTTTTTTTCATCGCCTTTGGCATGTGATTGACTAGTCTCTATGGCCCGCCGCTCACTGTCAAGAGCACCGATAGTTGGACGTTGGAGCAGCCTAGGCCTTATATCTCCTCTTTCCCCCTTTTTCGCAACAGAAAATCCTAATCATCAATCACGGCAAAATAGTACACGTGTAGGTACCAGATAGTGTCATCTGAAGCTCAACAGATGTATTTGCCGAAAGGTAACTGTAAGCTTGCTTTGCCTCTTGGGGGTGCGCGTTGGCGGGTGGGGCCCTCTGATTCGATGATTCCGTCCTTAAAAGAATAGACGTCGATTGTTTTTTCCCGCCATGACATGACGCTGCCCATCTTTCCAACCTCCCCAGAAACCCCTCATAGCGTAGACAAGACAAAAGCAGAGCCCAGCAATTCAAGATGAAGGCCTACATGTACGACAACCTGCCGGTAAGCCCTCGCCCAAAACCCCGCCGGCCACGGCTCTGTTGCTAACGCGGGGCACCGCCAAAAAAATAGGGCGACCAGCGTCTGCCTCACGACTCGGGCCGTGAAGTGACGGCGGATGCGCTGGCCAAGCTGGGCGTGCTGTACCACCACCTGCCGGTGACTAGCGAGGTGGACGTGCTGGCGGCCAACCGCGGCTACAAGAACCGCGACGAGATTGTGGTGTCGCCCGACAAGATGGGCGACGTGTACGAGGACAAGGTCAAGATGTTCTTCAACGAGCACCTGCACGAGGACGAGGAGATTCGCTACATCCGCGGCGGCCAGGGCTACTTTGACGTGCGCAACCAGGGCGACGAGTGGGTGCGCATCCAGCTGGAAAAGGACGACCTCATCATCCTGCCCGCGGGCATCTTTCACCGATTCACCACTGACGAGTCCAACGTGAGAAACTCCCTTGTCTTTGTCATCACCCATCAAAACACCAAACTAACCCGCTCTGCCCTATTAGTATGTGCATGCCATGAGACTCTTCAAGGATGAGCCCAAGTGGACTCCCCTGAACCGTGCTCCGGAGCTGGACGGCAACGAAATCCGTAAGGACTATGTCAGCCAGTATCTCAACTAAAAAAAAAGGCCGGTTCGGGGTAGCCGAGAAAGGATGAAACCAAAGTTAAGAAAAAAGCCACATGAATAAATAGCACTGGGTAGTTACGTTTAGTATTTTAGCTGTTGGATGAAAATATGAAGCCCATTAGATACCGAGTCATTACTTTTAAGCATGAAAAAGAATCAATGTGAAACGCCATCCCAAAGTACTAAAACAAACTAACACATGGACACGGAAAAGCTGCCTCGTAGACGTGACACGGATTCCTCAACACCATGTCGTTTGGTGGCAACAAGGCCGAACAAACGGCTAACCCGGAGAAACCCCCCCCCAAAAAAAAGGCTGAACTGACTGACGACGGACCTGCTCGGAAGGAACCTAATAATCAATAGCCCCCTCCCTTATAAATAATGAAGACAAGGCTGCATCTCGCATATTCCTCCTCCCCCAGCTCAACGCCTCGAGAAATGTCCCTTTCGCTATTCACACAGTATCGCCCGACGTCTATGCCTTGTTCCGGCGAGACGCGGCTGCTGCAACTGCCACGAGGCGTACCGAGACGCAAACCCGGGAATCTGACGTGCTGAGAAGGTGTCGAATTCAGAACCATGGAGAACCGCAGCGAGTCGGGCGAAGCGTCGCGTCCGCGACTGCAGCTGCCGGCAAGCTGCGATCCGCCCGTGCTCAACGGGCCGACAAAGCAGCTGGTTTGGATTGTTTGTCCTGTCCTGTCCTGTCCTATCCTTGTCAACCATTTGAGAAATGGCCCCCAAATGACTGATTCGTCGTGATTCTTATTTCCATCCAGATCTTTGGCGGCACCGGTCACATGGGCCGGTCGCTGGTCAAGAGCGCCCTCTCGCACGGCGATCTCGTGTGTTCCGTCGGCCGCGTCTTCGAGTCGCGGCCCGAGGACATGCAGGGCATCCACGACAACTGCCTGGGCCTGCTGTGCGACGTGCGGTCGCGCGAGTCCGTCAACCGCGTCTTCCGCCAGGCCATGGACCGCTTCGGCCGCGTCGACGTCGTGGCCAACTGCTCGGGCTACGGCGTCATTGGCGCCTGCGAGGACCAGGACGAGCACGACGTGCGCAACCAGTTTGAGACAAACTTCATGGGCACGCTGCACATCATCCACGCCACGCTGCCCTACTTCCGTCGCCAGCAGGCCGGCCGCTACCTCATCTTCAGCTCGACCTCGGGCGCCCTGGGCGTGCCGGGCCTGGGCCCCTACTGCGCCTCCAAGTACGCCGTCGAGGGCCTGATCGAGGCGCTGCTGTACGAGACGGACGCCTTCCACGTCAAGGCGACGCTCATCGAGCCCGGCCTGGTGCGCCGCGACGAGCCCGACTCGGACACCAACCCGCTGCCGACCTGGGGCCACTTCTTCATCAAGCCGCCCAGCGAGCCCTACTCCAACTCGACGTCGCCGGCCCTCCACGCAAAGCGCATGGTGCAGTGGCTGGGCGATCGCCAGCCCACCAGCGCCGTCAAGTGCGCCGAGCTGGTCTGGCAGCTGGGCCACTGCTCGTATCCGCCGCTGCGGCTGCTGCTGGGCAGCTACGCCATCGAGAGCATCAGGGACCGCATGCGATCCATCACCGAGGAGCTCGAGGACTGGAAGCACCTCAACTTTGCGACGGTGCCGGACTCGGACCAGGGCAACGACGAGATGGACGTCACTGCGGACTCTTCTGCAGCTGGGTGAAGCGTCTCTCTCTCTCTCTCTCTCCGTCTTTTTACACGCTTTCTTGTTCCTTTTTTTTTTCTTTTCTTTGGGAGTCTGGATTGGATTGCAGGTTTTTACTTCACTTTGCTTTTGCCTTGCTTCTTTCTCTTTATCAAAAAAAAAATAGTCTCGTCTACCTTACCTTTTGTATATAACAACAGCCGTATACCCTCACACTACTGCTCGTAGCAATTGGACGCCAAAACAGGCACATATTCAATCAACCAATTTAACATTTTTTAGCACCCGGGTAGCTTCAACTCACTAGCGCCGAATGCGGAAATTCTGCTCCAAAAATCATGCAACGCCCGAAACTTTTTTTCCACTTCAGTCCATGCATTCTGTTTTGCTTGCCAATGAGATGAAATAGAGGCACCCCAACAGAGGGAGAAGGAAAAAAAGAAGGAAAAAAGAAGAAAGAAAAAAAAAAGATCAAAATAATTGAGATACGGGCGGGCAGCATAGATGCAACGACTCACCGTAGCAAAGACATCTCTCCGGCCTCGCGTCGTCTTCTCCGGCATCCAGCCCACCGGCGTGCCGCATCTGGGCAACTATGTCGGCGCTCTGAGGCAATGGGTCAATCTGCAGCGCGACGAGCAGGCCTCGACCAGGCTCATCTACTCCATCGTTGACCTCCATGCCATCACCGTGCCGCAGCAGCCCGAGACGCTGAGGCAGCGCAAGAGACAAGTCCTGGCCGCCCTGCTTGCCATTGGCCTGGATCCCGAGCGATGCACCATCTTCTACCAGTCTTCCGTTGGTTGTCCTTTTTTCCTTGGTCCAAGTGTTGCCGCGAATCATGAAGATAACGTTTGCCTGTAGGTGCCGGCTCACTCTGAGCTCATGTGGATTCTTGCTTGTACTGCCTCCGTAGGATATCTGTCGAGGATGACGCAGTGGAAGGTAGATGGAAACCCAAGCTGGCCCCCTCAGACAAAGTTCCCCGTTGACATTTGAACCCGCCTCAGAGCAAGCTCAGCCTGGCCTCGTCCTCAACGCTGGAGAACCGATCTGTCGGCTCCCGGCTCAAGCTGGGCTTGTTCTCGTATCCCGTGCTGCAGGCCGCCGACATCCTCGTCCACCGGTAAGCCTGGCAACACGTCTCTCCCAGATCAGATCAAAAGCAGTGGCTGATGCGTTTTTTTTATACCGCAAGGGCTACTCATGTGCCCGTCGGCCATGACCAGCAGCAGCACCTCGAGTTTGCGCGTGAATGTGTCACAAACTTCAACCATGCGTATGGAAGCCATCTCGTCCACCCAGAGACCATCGTCTGTATGCTTGATGCCATGATCCCCCCTTTCCCCTTACCTACAGCCAGCTCACTGAAAGACAGCACCCGCCCAGCGCATCATGTCCTTGACGGAGCCCACAAGTAAAATGTCAAAGTCTCACGAAGCACAGCGGTCGAGAATCTTAATCACCGACTCGCCGCAGGACATTCGCTCCAAGATTGCCACCGCCCTGACAGACTCAACCTCGGGCATCTCCTATGATCCCGCTACACGCCCGGGCATCTCCAACTTGCTGGAAATATTCTCAGTCTTTGATGCAAAAGGGCGCAGTCCGGCTCAGCTAGCTCAAGCATATGCCGATGCATCACCAAAAACCTTCAAAGAAGCAGTCGCAGACGCACTGTTGACTGGATTACAAGGCATTCGGGATCGATATCTCGACCTAAGTGCAAACGATTCGTACCTTGACAAGATAGAGCAACACGGTGCACGCAAAGCCCAGCAAAGTGCAAAGGAAACGATGGACATTGTGAAAACTGCAGTTGGGCTGTAGCAAGTCGTTGCACATCATATTTCCTTGTCCGCCGAGTGTAACACCACCCTGGATAGTATAGGCATGTATGAGTATGATCGTAGTCGCCAATATTGATTTGGCCAGCCACATTCGGCATGGAACATAACATGGGGGGTAACATGTGACTGCATATCTATGGTATTGTGTATCTTTTTGTTTCTCCCTCTGCTTCTCTTTCTATCCTGTCACGGAATCATGACCAAATCCAGGCCATTGTCGATTTACGATGCGTATGCAAAGTTGGCGCCTCTCGCGGATAACCAGAAATCTCTGACAACCTGATTGGTCGTTCGAGAGCCTCTGAGACTAGATAGCTATGGGTTAGCACAGCCGTTTTGCATCAAACTCGTAATGTAATCAATATACCTGATGATTTTCTTCACAAAGAGCGACTTCTGCTCTGCAGAAACCTTTTGGCTCGGGAATGACGGATGCTCCAGGCCGGACTGGAGCCAGTCTTTTGCCATTGGGTATCTGGTCACGAGCTTCCTCAAGGGTTCACACAGTCGATCCAGCTCGCTACGCAGGGCATTGCCCCCAATGTTTCGGGCAAGGGATTGACCAAGTAATGGCCCTAGAGTGTCCATGGCCCTCTGAAAAGTGTCCTGCAGCTCTGCTTCATCTCCTCGCGTGCCGACAAACGCAGTCTACCAACGTGTTAGCAAGCTGCAAGATGCTAATATCATGCATGGCAAGGGGGGGAGGTTCAAGACTTGCGTACCCAAAATTCAGCGGCAGCTGCCTTGGGCAACGGCTCCTTTCCATCCAAAACTTGCAATGTGAAGAGGAAAAAGAACTCGATTGCGTCTGATGGCTCGAGTCCGATGAAAGTGCCAGGGCTCCTTGTCAGCAGCCGGCTCACGAGATCAATGCCGTTCTGTACCAGTTCAGGTTCCGCTCCGGGTTCTGCTCTTACATGTTAATACAGGGAATTGTCGCTCCGAGGTGAAATTTATCAAGCCTCTTACCGGGAAGCTGTTTCAACAGCCCAATTACCCAAACAAGGACCTCGGAGAGTATCTTGTGATATTGGCCAATCGTGTGAGGAGAGAGGGAGCTAACAAACGAACACGCCATGCTGACAATAATGCCAATTCTAGGTGTGTCTTTTGAATGTCCCACCAGAAAAGCTACGATATCGTCAGGGGTGAGGACGAACGGCCCCGGCTCGCTTTCGGAGAAGCCGCTGCGAAGAACGCTGCATATTAGCTCCGTGACTTCCGAACTCCCCTTGAATACGTTCTGGATCTCGACGATGATGCCTATAACTTGTTTCTGAAGCTCAACCAGTTTAGGCGTCTGTACCTTCTGAGGCGATACGGCCTCGAGATCAATGGAGAACTCTGGAGGGGACTGCAGGCCCTTTCCCATGCTTGCTAGGCATCTCAGGGCCCTCAGAGCAACGTGCAAGCCAATGTGCTCCTGGGGAGCGATGTCAGTACAAGGCATCTCCAATTGATGCGGTAACGCTTCATCATTGGTGATGTTCACCAGTGTCATGGATTTCTGCACATCGTCTTGTATGAAGGCAAGTAATCCTGAACAAGCGGTATACCTCTCGTCGTCTTCTGGAATGGCTTGAGCAATGGACGCAAGAGCACCAACAATCTTCTCACGAGAAATGCAATCAAGTGACGCTGTAGCGACCAACTTCTGATACTCGGCTAGTAGATTGTCCATTTCGGGATAGAGATGTAACCGGCAAGATGAGCAGAGTCGATGGATGGACTTGGATGCTGGCAAGGCCATTGAGTGATCAGACACCTCTTTGAATAGAAGACTGAGCGCAGTTGGGAGAAGGTGAGTGTTCCTTTCAAAGTATTCTGTGTACTGCTCGATCAGGGTGAGGCAAGTCTGCCTAACTCGAGCCGGTATGTTTTTCTGAGCACTCCGAAGCACTGAAAATAATGGTGACGAAAAGACGGCAGCGAGGGAGCTATCGCAACGCGGGTCCTCTTGACTGCAGTCTGCCAAACCTCCCAGGCAGAATATAGCCGACTCCAATTCCAGCCAGGAGGAATTTGCCAAGGTGGATAGTATCAATGAGGAAAAAGTCTCGACGAGTTTCGGCCCAATCAAGACGTAGACGGCTTGCAAAAAGTCCACCACGTCTTTTCTGGCATCGTTGAACCCAACGCGATCAACCGAGTCCCATGAGTGAAATTCATCTGCTGGTGGGTAGATGATCTTCTTCCATGCGTGTGACGTTGCTTGGAAGATGTATGGGATCATGATCGTTGTTAGTGAGCTTGCCGATGTGGATTCCATCTCCATATCTGACACGAATTCCGTGAATGTCGACCAAAACTCAATGGCGGGAACGAAAATCTTGTTCTCAGCAACGGGGTAGCCATCCGCCGCAAGCAGGCCGCACAACCTAGACAGTATATTCCGGTTCTGGTCGTTGTCGTCTTGAATAAGGATTTGTATCCTCGCTTCGCCAAACGCGAGAAGCACGTATCCGAGCTGCGTTGCTTCAAAATCACCGTCGCCTTGGATTAACTGGTCGTAGAGATTATGAAACCACGCCGTATCGAGGACGTTGGAAAGCGCCGTGTAGTGCTGCTCGGTGAGCAGAGAAGGCCAATTGAAGAGCACATCGATAAGTAGTTCCGCGGCTGCATTGTACAAGTCTTCTACCATCAACGCATTGATGGAGCCTCCGATAAGGGGACGCAGAGAGTCGGCAATGTAACTATTTCGTGCTGATGTTTTTTGGGCAAAATTCACCCAGGACTAAGAGACAGACATCTATTAGCTTCCCTGCATCCCTTGGTACACTTGTCCAGACATGTGGTCACCCACCTGAAGACACCTCAGCGCATCTTGTTTGACCTCCGGAGAAGTACCATCTCGGCTCATGCACATGGTGATGAGCGTTACAGAATCCGAAGTGTTTGCAAGAACCGAGTCGTATAGCCCGACACTGGTTCAGGTTAGTGATGCTTGAACTGGCTACGACCGGGGGGGGAGGGGAGTTGCTACTTGCTTGCAGCGTTCAGGTCGATACGAGCAACATCTTCGAGAATGTTGCTGATTACCAAGATGGCCGCATGTAAATGGACTCCCGTAAGGCTTTCTGATATGGCGTTAAAGTCCACAGATTCATCGATTGTGCCAGGCTGCCAGGCTTGATTTGACGCCAGGCTAACCAGAAGATGAAAGATGTAGCGGCTGCACAGCCTGTGGAAATATAGGAAATAGGTGGACAAGGCAGATGAAAGCTTGCGCACGACAAGCGATCCCGTCTTTTGTTGCACGGCCCCTATGTACCATTCCAGGAGCGAGACGAGGAGCTCTGTGGCATCGCTATCGGTGAGAGACGCACTGGTCGAGGTCAGCCATGAAGTTTAGGCCACAATGGATCGAACGGCCAACATACCTTTCGGTATTCAGCTTAACGATGATGGTGAGCGCGCCGAAAAACTTGACTTTCTCGTCCGGGCGCCCAAGCAGGTGGTGGGCGAGCGACCACGCTTGTGGTGAACCTTGTAACCGCGATAACGTTGCCTGTGTTTTGGAAATCGTGCTGGGTGAAGCTGGTTCATAGAGAGAAAGAATCAGCTTTGCCACAATTAGCAGTGATGCTTTCAACGAATACCAACCTTGGCAGGAAGAGGGCTACAGAAAAAAGAACTGACCGATTCAACTTGCTCGACTTCAGAAGGAAGAAGCTCATCTTGCATCGTGACGGATTTCTGGCGAGGCCACACGGAGAAAAGTTCCACACGGTTCACCAGGCCACGATTGGTAGCTAGCGGCGCGGAAGTATCATGGCACACTGGTTTCTGCGCAGATATGACCGAGATTGATTGGCATCAACTGGCGCGAAGCTCCGATCTTGCACGGCAAGCGATTTACCTCCTCGCTATCATAAGCTCCATGATCTAACGTCACATGTCGCCTAGTAAATATTTACTGCCCGGATAAGAAATAATTACATAATCTGATGGAGAATATCTTGCCCTAATCTAGTTTAGCTACTTTAATTATTATATATTTTTTCTCTTAAAATTTTCTGATATTACTTTCTGCAATATGAATCATATTCTGTATTATTTAATAGTAATTTAATACTTAGAATCTATCTTACCAAAAATAAATCACTATGGGTCATGATGTTACTTTTAATTGTTTTCTTTGGATTATTCATTTATTTTCATTTATTTTATTTTATTCTTGTAGTCTATATTCAGTATGTGGTCCTCGGCCTCTTGCTAGAGCACACTTTGTTAATTCTTATTTACACGTGTTTGCTAGGCTGTAGTTTAATCTAGCGGGGTGCCCTGTCTGTCGGCACCAAAATAGGAAAGACTCGCTTTCGTTTGTTTGGTTACAGCACGTTTACGGCAGCGACATCTCTTCCCGCTGCACCCACCATGTCGTCGATATCCGTGGTGGAATCTTCTGTTCTGCGACCCTCGAATAGTCTCCTCCACCAGCTTGGAGGGTCTAATGGCTTGGAGCCGTTGTGCAGCGGTGGGTATACGTCGTTGAAGAAGTACCAAATGTGGCCAATGACGACACCCATAATCTCGTCCCTGGGTATCGTGCCGTGCATAAACAAGCTGAAGGCCATCAGCACCCACGGCAGGTACGGAGCCGTGAAGACGAGCAAGCCAAGGAAGCTTAGTCTGGTGTCGGGGTTACGGCGAGACCAGATGTAAACGAGGGTAGAGGAGAGAGGGTGCCCGAGGAACGGCATTGAAACCAGTGGCGACAGTACAATGAGGCTCGCCATTGCGTAGACGAGGAGCCATGAAAAATATGCGGCCGATCTACCTGACGACTCCTCGAGCAGCCGTGCGTAGCGTTGTAAAAAGTATATGTGAAAGAGTAGGTCGAGTGAAAACGGACCAAAGTAGAGAAACGTTGTCAACAGTCGCCAGTACTGCAGGTTCCATGGTCAGTTGAGAAACACAAAGAATGGTGGTGAATGGAATGGAGGCTCGACCAACCTGTGACTTGATAAAGACGGCTCTGAAGCTATAGAATAGCTGAAACGGCGTCACCATGTGGCACTGGACGAGGGCGCTCGTCAAGACAGTCGCCGCTGTCCACCATCGCGTGCACACAGGCATCTCCCAGAACCATGCTTCCAGTGGGAGGCGATCGCCGCCGATGACTTGATCCATGGGGAACGACTTGGAAGATGGTCGCAATCGATATGAACTCGTCGGCGATGCGATTGCTGGATGCAAATCAAGAAGCGCTGAGGTGGCCTTTGACAGGCAACATAAGCCGGTTGTACATGTAAGTTACCTGGCATGCGATGTCATGTTGCACCATTGCCACATCTGTTAGTTGGGATGGAGGCATTAGTAAGTTGAAGATCCACAGTTGATTAGCCACATTGATGAGACCACCGTGTTAATATTCCTGCTGCACGTGCGCGGCGTTGCGCCGGTAAATACCTTATGTAAATAGGTACGGGCATTATTTGTGCCTCGTTGAGACTGCTTTGTATCTGGTAGTGAGACACTAAAGTAAGCCAATAAGAGCATTTATATCTATACCGTACATATGGCTTCATATGCTCGAAGAACAAGACATCTCTTGGTCAATTCTACTCCGTACGCCATACTAATAATAAACGACCCTTGCTCGCGGCAGCATTCAACAGCCATCCGTTTATAGACAATTACTTTCCTAAAGCCGCCTAGCTGCCACTCAATCACTTCCATCTACCAAGATTGGTACAGTGTATGCGGAGAAGGTGCTTTACTGTACACCAGGGATGGAGTCAACTACCAGGTACCTCCTAGCAGGACCCCAGAACCTGATATTGCCACTGCTTGACCTTGAATAACCCCCAGGTGCCCTTTTATCAATGACTTGCCATACACCTTACCATGACCCTCCCCTCGTGTATCTGGCACGCTGGTTTTACTCTTCTTCTGCTATTAAGCGGCCTTGTGCAGGCTAACTCGAGAGCCTCTCCCCAGAGTGCGCCTGGCCAATGCGACGCTCGTACCATCAACTACATCACGCACGCGCTGCCGTCGCTATGCCTCAAGACATCATGGACCGACTCAATACCGGCTCCGACCAAGATTTCCATTACAGGCGATTACTACTATGACGCTGCCGAGCGTGTCACACAGCCCGCCGTGGAGGAGGAAGCCTCGCCATCTGCAGCCACACAAAACGACACGTTGACCAAGACATCTGCGAGCGATACCTTGTCGACGCCTTTCATGTCATTCGAGGACTGGAAGGAGATGAAGCTCAAGGAAACTGGACAAGACCCTCAAGACTTGCACCTTCGGAACTCAAGCGGGCGTCAGAAAGGCGACCGACCGTCCCACGACGTGGAAGAGGGACTGGGAGCAGAAGAAGAAATATCCCTGTTTGATAATTACGGCGATGGAGAAGGAACTCGGACTGGAACCTACACGGACTCGGCAAACTCGAATAAGGGCGACGATGCTGATGAGGCTCCTGTGCCCGCTACCGGGAAAGCACCCACCCCCCGAAGCAAAGACGCCGGACAAACCTGCAAGGAGCGCTTCTCATACTCTTCCTTTGACGCGGGTGCCACCGTTCTGAAAGCAGGTCCGCAGGCGAAAAACGCAAAAGCAATCCTGGTGGAAAACAAAGACTCTTACATGCTTCTTGAATGCGCTGCGCAAAACAAATATGTCATCGTCGAGCTGAGCGACGATATCCTCATCGACACAATCGTCATCGCCAATTTTGAATTCTTCTCTAGCATGGTTCGTCATTTCAGGGTCAGCGTGAGTGACCGATATCCCGTGAAAATGGAGAAATGGAGGGAGATTGGAATATTCGAAGCCGCAAACTCTCGTGACATACAGGCGTTCCTTGTCCAGAACCCTCAGATCTGGGCCAAATACATTAGGCTTGAGTTCCTTACACATTACGGAAACGAGTACTATTGCCCAGTTTCGTTGCTGCGAGTACATGGCTCGAGAATGCTCGACTCTTGGAAAGATAGTGAGACGGGTCGAGAAGATGACGCCCATGAAGAGGAGGAGGAGGTTGAGGAGGAAGAGGTTCTCTCGGTTCCCGCTGCTACTGTTAAGCCACCGCCCGCGGCTGTTGTTGAAACCACGACCGAGACCAGAAACGACGAGGCGACTATTCCAGCCCCCGTCAGCACCTCTCTGCCGCCACTCGACAAAGACCCCTTCTACCTTTTGACAGCAACATGCGCTGCATCTCCAACAGTGGCGGCTGATGGAAAACCAGGGAATCTAGGCTCTGCAACCGCTAGCGAGGGGGTCAACCCTCAGAGCAAAGATGGTGCCGTGGAGTCAGATCCTGCTTCTCCACATTCTCCAAGATCAAATGCTACACAAGCGCGTGATCCTTCTACTACACCGCCGTTGAAACAGACGGACCCTTCCAAACCGGCTGTCGAGAATGCCCAAGTCCCGGTAGAGCCTGTAGATTCCACTGGGACAGGCTCTGGGACAGGCTCTGGGGCAGGAAACCTCGAAGCACCTCGAGCGCCTCCGCTGCTACGCCGACCGTGCAGGGAAGCTTCTTCAACTCCATCACCAAGCGCCTGCAGCAGGTCGAGTCCAATCTCACCCTGTCTCTCAAATACGTCGAGGACCAGTCGCGGCTTATGCAGGATGCGCTGCAGAAAACCGAACAGAAGCAAGTGTCTAGGCTCACCCGTTTCCTCGGCGATCTCAACCACACCGTCCTCGCCGAGATGCGCAATGTGCGGGAGCAGTACGAACAGATTTGGCAATCCACCGTCCTGGCTCTCGAAAGCCAGCGGGAGCAGTCCGAGCGTGACATTGTCGCGCTGAGCACAAGGCTGAATCTGCTCGCCGACGAAGTTGTCTTCCAGAAGCGCATGGCTATCGTCCAGGCCATCCTCCTACTCTCCTGCTTGTTCCTCGTCATCTTCTCGCGGGGAGTCCCCATTCCGTATCTTGCCGCCCTGCAGGAACAAGCTGCCGGGATCGCATATACTTCCCCGCCGCCGTATTCTGGCCATGGATCTCATGGCTATTATAAACCCGATCCGGGCGTCCAAGCAGACGAACAGCCGTTGCCGAGCCATATTCCAGTAGTCAGTGTCTCTTCATTTGAAGCTGCGCCAAACGTACCGAGTAAACGAATGACCTTTTCCTCCCTGGAGACGACTGAATCCCACCAGCCAATTCGTGAAGCTGGCCAAAAGGAGCTTCCACGGCGGCACCCCTCTCTTGGAACAACAGGCTCTCCAAATGGTGACAGTTATCCAGACACACACCACCTAGATCACGAGTCGCGCTTTCATCCCCTCCGCCATCCAGCTCAAACCCATCTAAATACGCCCCGAAAGCCCCTTCCTTCTCTCCCTGAACATTTGGTATCGGCTCAGGACTCATAACATACTAGGTAGATATTTATAGGAACAGGTACTAGTAACTTGGTTGGCGGTCGATGCTCTCATGAGCACTGTGTTTAGTGTAGCGCTACTGGGATTCTAGATGTCAGCCTCATGGCAATGATATTCAGCGTTTTTACTTTATCCTTGGACAAAATGTGTATTGAACTATGAACGGACTCTGTTCTCTCTGTCTGTCAAACTACGTGTTCTCATCTCACCACGTGAAATCATGGTCATCAACCGATATATAGCAATTTGCGTTGTGCGTAACGAGAAAAGAAAAGAGGAAAAAAACAATCAATCACAAATGGAATCAGTAAACTTCAAAGTCGCAAAATAGTCGAGAGTCCTTTGCCAATAAGGGGCAAGTTAGTTCGTCATAGCTTCACTCACTGGGTCGCGCTGCCGTAAAGATGCTGAATGGCCGTCTCATAGTCGTACTCCTCAAGGGCTGCAAGACGAGTGCCTCGGTCATATTGGGATCGCCGGCGCCGTTGCTCATCACGGAAGTGCTGTCCAGCATTGGGCGTGAATAGTCCTGGAAAGAGTCAGTTCAAAATACTTCGAAACAGGCAAACATGTGTAACTCACCAACATGCTCAGCATTTTCGCAGCTTCGCTTCATCTTTGACTGGTTGTCAGGTTCGGGAAACGGCTCTTCTTGTCCGGCAAGGTCTGGCATTGGCCCATTAGAGGTATAATAAAGCTTGTCTTGGTTAGCCATTATCTCGCAAAATGAGGATCCATGGAAAGTCTCGACAAACGCTTACCTTGGGTCGATAGTGCGGAGCCTCCAACATCACAGAGCTGTTTCGAAACTTCTGCACCAAGCAATCCTTTCCCTGGATAGCTGCACGATTTGGTCAGCATAACGAGCCACAAGACACTGTTGAGGCCAACTTACTGGCATATGAGATCTCTGCCACCTTGTCGCTTTTGAAGCAGTTCCTATATCAAGTGTCAATGTGTTAGGCAATCAGTAAAATACCAGTGAGGAAGCATACCAGCGTTGGTTTCCGCGAGCGTTGACAAACTGGGTCAGTGAAGTCAGCATCAGGCCTCACAGAATCCACTCATTGTGTTCAAATTGTACTGACATCGATTATATCCAGAGGCTACAGGCAGAAGTTAGTGAATGGTAGAGCCGAATGAGGGAGATGAGACTCACGTCTACAAAGTTAATGAATGCATATCCGACGCTGCGCACGATTGTCAGTACCTGCAAAGCTTGCAGAAACCAAAGTCACAATGACTCACTTGCAGTCGTTGGCAAAATCGATGCGAAGGTACATAAAATCGTACTTTCCCCAACTAGACTCATCAATGATTCTTTTGAGCATGGCTTGGTCCACCTTGTTGGGGATATTGCGAAGCATAATCTGCAGGAAAGAAGTCAGCTATATTTCAGAGCCATATGCTGGAGGAGCTCACCGTAGTGCGGACATCGATGCCATCGCGGATACGATTGATGTCAACGTGGTTATGATGAGTCGTAGTACCATGATAGGTGGATCGACTAATTCTCATAGCATTCTGTCGGCGAGCATCTGCTCGCTCAGCAGCACCCGAAAAGGATCTCGAAGGACTATAGCTGTTGTGGGCCGTCAGAGCCGGAGAGGGTGGCGTCTGATACAGGGTTCCGAAGACGGGATACTGCGGAGTAAACGGAGTCAATGGGCTCGCCGAGCCTGTCTGCGCCGCCGGGACGAAGGAATCCAGCATATACGGCACGGCTGGGGTGAATGGCGCTTGGAGCATGAAGGGGTACATGGCAATAGGTGCGCTATAGTGTGGATCACCCTGACCAGCTTGAGAAGAGTTGGAGCTCACAGAGCCAAAGCGTTGGTCTGGATCATCTGGCCTTTTGCTGACAGCCATCTCCTCTACTGCTTCGGTGAGCGCAGTGGCAGAGAAGGCATCGACGTTGTATGCTGATGCAAAGAGCTGAATACCCTAAGTAGTTTCAAAGATTAATATGAATACTCGTTGCAAGGTCAAGGGCAGAATGACAAACCTCTGTGGAGATACCTCCGCTACAAGCTTGTATGACGGGAAAGGCGGCAGTGGTGTCACAAAACTCAGCAACAGCTCTGAAAGAGCCGTTTGGGAAGGTAGACTGCCTGACAAAAGCAAACAGACGGCCGTGCGATTGCAAGAATCGATGAGCCACTCCCATGGTTTGGACTGGGTCAACAACGGCTCCTGGAGGAACCACAACAAAGACCATAATCTGACCTGTGTGAGAGATGCCGGCTGCGTAGTTAGCAAACTTATCCAACCGGGTCGGATGAGAGGGTCCTGACATACCTGCACTCTGTCCCATCTCCACGTGGTTGCCCTGGGACTGGACAACGCGTGTTGGATTGGCAAAGGCAACTTTCCAGTCTTTACCAGCTTGATGAAGCTTCGTCTGTGAGGCACAAGCATCTCTGATGTCTGTAAAATATACAAAGACACCGCTGCCGTGAGCCTTGAAGCTTCTTGCGCCGTAAGTGGGATTGCCATCTTTTCCTAGATTCTGAACACAAACACCATTGTCAGCTTTTGCCAAGTGAATAAGGTACTGTTGGCATACGCACCGTTAGAAGAGCCTCTACTTCATGCGCAGATACCTGAGCCGGCGACGAGATGACAAGGATCCTGGACAATCCCATGTCGGTGCTCAAGGCAGCGGAAATGGGGCCATCTCCGTTTGGCAACCGCACGTAGGTGTTGCCGACAAAAGGGCTAAATGCCGACGCCGTGGGCGACAACCTCGTGCCAACGCCCTGGATGGAGGTGATGAAGGGATCCTTGTCCAGGTGGGAAACCGTGCTGCGAAAGCCACCAGCAGGAAGCCCGGCTGGCGACGTGGCGGCAGCAGCTGAGCGGGCAAAGCTCTTGAGCAGATTCGACGACTTTGAGCCGTCATCCGGGGTCATCGAGGTCAATCGCGTGTCAGGCGTTCCCTTGAAGGAATCGGCTCCTCCGCTCGACGACCGAGGAGACGACGGGTTGTCGACCTGATGAGCCATTGCAAGAGAGTTCCTAACCAATGCGTGATGATGGCTGCAGATGAGAAGTGAGGCCTGGGAGTGAAGTAAGCTTGTGTGTCCTGAATGGCGGGATGGGAGAAGTAAGTAGCTGTGAGTGCTGTGATTCTTCTCCGACTGACGGAGTGTGCAGCAGTGAAGAGAAAAAAAGCAGCGTGCGCGCTGGGGGAGGAGAAAGTGATAACTTGCTCACGAGTGAGGAGCTCGTGAGATGACCTGCACAAATTGGTCGAATTGACGCGTCTGGGCAGTTGCTGCCAAATATGCCGAGTGCAAAATTTCGCGAGCTGTTGCCCTACCTTGCCCTACTTTGCCCGTGCTCTTGCCTTGCCTTCCATCTCGCTGGGCTTTAGGGAAAGGGGCAGCTCGCCCAGAGAGGAAGTAACCAGCTGCCATCTGGCGGCACTGCCACTTCTCCTGCTCCTGCCTTGCAGCCAACATGGGAAAATGATGGTCGTTCCAGTCCACAAAGGGTAATTTGGTGCTCGGAATACCGGCTTATAGGGGACGCCAGGACGATGCAGCTGCGCAACTGCCCCTATCGGAGGAGAGATGGAAGCCTGGACTGCCACCTGCCATTACCTGTATCTTGAGGACGGGAGGGAAATGCCGTGCCTCCATGGCATGTACCTATTCGTACCTAGTAGAAGCTGTCCAGTCAAGTACCTGCCCAGCGGTGGCTCGGAAGGAATTGCATCATCAAACGACAAGAGAATCAACAAGAGGGTACCTGTCGTGTTTCGGCATGAACGGCAACGAACGCTTGCAAGCGCTTTGATTTTGATAACTCATTAGGATCTGGTGCGCCATCGCCCGCAATTAATATAATACTATCCCAGGCTCCCTCAATACTCATAAATACTACAAGACTCCATGCTTGCTTTCCTGTGAACCATACTATAGTAGGTATAAACATTTCCGTTCCTTTCCATGTGCGCCAGTGATATCTCATGTAACGAAATCTCTTTTTATCGGTGATGACAGTTGTTGGGTGAAGTTGGGTGAAACGATGGTATTCTACTCGGATGCCGCCGCAAACTTTGGTGAATCGAAGAGCACAGAATGACGACTGAGATGAGTTGAGCACTGGACCCTAGGCTTGTGCTCTCCTTCGTCGGCCTCTGCTTGGACCGTCTGGACGTTGTGCTAATACGTCCCTCAGCAGGGGGTCGTCCTTGTTTTTATCGATATGATGAACGCGAACGTGTCTGCAATGGGCGAAAAAGTCAATATTGGTCGATCCTTTGTCATCAGTATCCCCATATGGAAGCTTAGGGGCACTGGAGGGGTTGGCCGCCCGCTCTGATTGATGGATGGCAGGGTATGGAAACTCGAACTTGTGTGTGCGTGCGGGAACCTTACCTCTGGAGATTGTCCGGCCGGGGATATTTGTGTTCTCTGTCTGCGCAAAAGGGGCAGACGTATCCAGGAGAGTCGTGGACCAGACCATGGCGAATCATTTCATTCTTCCGTTTGAATCCTTTCCCCCCTTCAGCACGAGGACAGCCTTGCACGGGGCAGTAGTGAGGACGGACTGAAGAATGCACATTAGCGTGAGAATTGAGAAGATATTGAGTTTGGAACGGCGGAGCAGTGCACCCGGGATACGTGCAGCTGTAGCTCCCAATCTGAGGGTTGGTTATTCCGTCGATGCTCATGCGATCCGCGACAGAGGCTATGTTGGTGTAGCCCGGTTGGTGGGCAGCGCTGGAGGCGTTGTTGTTTGGATACTCGGCGGGAGAGCGATGCATTGATCCATTGGTCGCGAAGTTGTCGGGGCTGGAGGCGGGAAGGGAGTTGGGAGATGGGAAGCTGCGTTGATACGACTCGCTGGGAGAGATTGGATGCGACGCACGACTGCCGGTTGACATTGACGAGAAGCGTGGGACACCTACGGTTGGGGAGCGAGAAAAGGTCCGCGCATCGCCGGGGTGACGTCCTGGCAAGTCTCTGTTGTCGTTGGGCGTTGGCATGTCCGTCGGGAGGTGGTTGATGTCGCCCAGAGTCGTTCGTATTGAAGGCAGGCTGGGGCCATTGGCACCATCATACTTGGGCGAGTCGATTTGCAAAGGGGGCAGCTCGCCGGCGCGCGGCGACAGCAGGCTGAGGTGCCCGCCCAGGAGCGGGCTTTTGACTTCGCGTTTGGGGCTGGACACGGCATCGTCATGAATGGAGAGCTGGTAAGTAGAGGCTGACAGATCAACACTGGGCTTATCTTCCCCGGAGAGGTGGCCGCCCGCAGCTAAAGCATCGGCGGCAACGGCCCGCAGGGCCGTAGCGGCGCCATCCGGCCGCTGGACAATGTCGGCTTCCGGGAGGTTGGCGTCTCGCGATGGGCTCTTTTGAGAGGCGTCATCCTCACCATCAGAGAACTCAAAGGAGCCCTCGTCTGCGCCAGGCAATGCCTGGTGGCTAGCAGCTTGGGCTATCTCGGGGTGACTGCCGCCCCCGAGGTAGGCGACAAGGACAGCATCACCAGAGACGGGCCGGATCTTTGGGCGATTAGACTTGGGAAATCCGTCGAGAGGAGGAGGGCTGAAACTGACTTGAGCGCTTGGTATTTCCGGAGGAGGGCTCTCGGTGAGTTCGAGCTTGGGATGCACTGCTTTCATCTGAGGAGTGCCTGGTGAAAGAACCTCATCTGGATCATAGGTGACGGAGTCTAGCTGCATCGAGCGTTCCTGGCATTGACCTTGGTGCGTGCTTTGTCGGTGCGGAGCCGTGTTCATAGTTCAGTTGTCCAAGAAGTCATCGGTCAGCTCTCCATGGCACCCTTGGGCATGCGGGGGCTATGGTAACGTGGTGGTGTGGACGCGAGACACTCTTTTTGCGCTGAGCTGACGGGATCGGGACACACGAAGCCCTGCCGCTCCTTTTTTTTCCCTCTCTCACACCCACTCTCGTCTTTTTCCCCCTCTCTCCTTTCCCTCTTCTCTTTCTCTCGTGTTTCCTTGGGTTTCGTCTCTTGTCTCTTTGTTTTAAGCAGCCCGCTTGGCTAGAACGACGCGAGTCCAGAGCTGGGGCAGATTGATTGGGGACCGTAAAGTCCCTCTATTGTGTCTCTACGGATCCTTTGACTCCCGGGTTTCCTCCCAGCCGTCCCCCTGTGATGGGAATGGCTACCCCCCGCGCCAGCTTATGTATGCGCGCGTTGTGTTTCTGCGCAGGCACGTGAACCTGGCCAGGTATCTTTTATAGAGACCACGCGTGCCTTGTTTCAAAGCTACCAGGAGAGGGCGGTTGGCAAAATACGGCAAAGTGAGGCGAGAGGACGCCGAAAGGGCGGAGGAGGGACAATGCGATGCAAGGAATCAATATCAGACAGCCGAAACGACATGCGAAAACGATACGCGAAAGGGGCCTCGCTCGAGCTGGATCGAATCAAGGGATAGCAGCGAGCTGTGACTGTAGATGGGCAAAATCTCAGCCGAGAGTTGGACGATGGCGGGGGATGGGCAATTAGGCGGCAAAGTGGTTTTAGCGCATACCAAGAGAGCGAGAGGCCGCATTTGCAGGCAAAGCAAAGCAGAGCAGAGCAGACGCAGGTCCGTGGCGCGAGCGATTGTCGACGCTAACCGCCCGAGAGCAAGTGATGGAGGGATGTGGTCAGTCAATTCAGGGCGAGCGCGTCGCTACGTGCAGAGCAGAGCAGAGCAGAGCAAGGCCAAACGGACGAGGCACAAGGCAAGGAGTGAGGAGGGGGGGGAGCAGCTGTATGTCGTGGGGATGGAGTCCATGGCACAGCTGAATATCGACGGTGATAGGCCGTCGATGCAGCGGCTGCGCCATTGGTACGACGGGACGAAGATGCGGACCCCCAGGCGGCACGAGTCCAGTAAGGTCGAGGTAAGGGACACAGCACAGAGCTGAGAGGAAGAGTCCAGCCAGTGTCGAGCAGCTTGCCGTCAGCCCAAGGCCAAGGGTAGTTCTGCGCTGTGCTGTACAGCCACAGCCACGATGATACCGCGCTTGGTGCATTGACGACCTGACCCAAACGGTCATAGTGCACTGTTCGGAGGCATGCCGTGCGGTGATAAGGCGTGGGTGACCTTTTTGTGCCTACCTGTAGAAGATGCCTGGCACTATATTTATTACCTTGATGGGCGCCAGTTTCCAAAGTTGCCTGTTGCGTTGCAATTAATTACCTGGCACACGCCGGACGGCGGCAGAAATGCATGTGGCTTTTTGCGTGGCGTGCCATTCCATGTGATGGATGCTGGAAGCATTGAGAAGAACATGAAAAGAATAAAGGAATTGAAAAAAGAATAAAATAAAAAATAAAAAATAAAAAATAAAATTGCCAACCACAACCCACCATCAATCAAGGCACCAGACTACTACAGGTAATGTATGAATGAAAGATAGACGGTACATCCCCATACAAACAGCACATCTTGCCATCGCCACAGCTCGCACGCTTCCCCGTCGCCTTATATTGTTAGCCGTGTCGACCTCGGCTAAAATGCCGCGCCGACCCACGCCGGTGAGGTACCGAGTCGCGACTCCAGGAAATCCAGCAGCCGAGGTCTATCTAATCGTGCATCCTGAACCGGAGTGACATGGCGAAACTAAAAACTGCCACAGAGTACCAGGAGATCCAATCTTCTGCCAGTTCCTGTATTTCCCGTCTCTCTCTGTAAATATCCCTTGGCATCTGCATTGTTTCTTCCCTCCCTTGCCTCTCATTGCATTGCCCAAAAGTAGGTCATAGAATCCATTGCATGTCCAAGTAGCAGCAAGCAAAGCAAAGCACACGCTCCAAGTCTAAACCGCCCACCTACTTTTTACTCCTTCACAATACAATGGCTCAATCCAAGCCTGCCATCTCCCCCTGGGGCGGCGCTGTCGCCGGCGCAACCGGAGCCGTCATAGCAAACGCCCTGGTGTATCCTCTCGACATGTAAGTTATTTGCCCTGCTTTGTCCCATCCGCGGGCCCAAAACGTACTCGTTGCTGATGGTTTGCGACCAGCGTCAAGACTCGCCTGCAGGTCCAGGTGCGCTCCACCGACAAGTCCGACGGCGACGGCGATTCCGTACACTACACCTCGACCTGGGACGCCATCTCACGAATCGTCGCCGACGAGGGCATCCAGGGCCTCTATGCCGGCATGAACGGCTCCCTGGTCGGCGTTGCGTCCACCAACTTTGCCTACTTCTACTGGTACACCATTGCCAGGACGCTCTACACAAAGTCGGCCGGCCCCTCTGCGGCGCCCTCTACGGCCGTCGAGCTCTCCCTGGGTGCCGCTGCAGGCGCCCTGGCACAGCTGTTTACGATCCCCGTGGCCGTTGTGACGACTCGCCAGCAAACCGCTGCCAAGGCGGACAGAAAGGGCCTTTTCGCCACGGCCCAGGAGGTCATCGAGGGCCCGGACGGCGTCAGCGGGCTTTGGAGGGGCCTCAAGGCCAGTCTTGTTCTTGTCGTCAACCCAGCCATCACATACGGTGCTTACGAGCGACTAAAAGGCATCCTCTTCCCCGGGAAGAGCAAGCTGAAGCCTTGGGAGGCTTTCCGTAAGTCATCCAGAACATCAAACATACATTCCCCCGTTCCCTTTTTGCCCGCGTCTAACAATATTTAGTCTTGGGTGCCATGTCTAAAGCTCTGGCTACGATATGTACCCAGCCCCTGATTGTTGCCAAGGTGGGCTTGCAGTCGAAGCCGCCCCCGGAAAGAAAGGGAAAGCCATTCAAGAGCTTCATCGAGGTCATGCGGTTCATCATCGAGCGCGAAGGTGTCCTTGGGCTCTTCAAGGGAATGGGACCCCAGATTCTCAAGGGCCTCCTTGTCCAGGGCATTTTGATGATGACCAAAGAAAAGTAAGGCCGTTTCCCAAGTCCTGTCAGTGGTTCCAGAGCGTATGCTAACACTTTTTGTCCACAGGGTGGAATTGCTCTACGTATTAGTATTGAGATACTTGAAGTCAGTCAGCCTATCCAGAGCACGGGGCGCCATTGCGGCGTCAACAGCCACGGCCGCCATTGCAAAGAATGCCGCGCAAATCACACCCCTAGTGAAGAGCTGATCCACTGGTGTTTGCATAGAGGTAATCGGATTTTTGTTTATGTTTTGTATAACTCAACGCTATTTCTATTATATGGCTATAGATACTATAGTACTGTACATGTACACGCTTCATGGCTGTCCTAATCAATGAATATGCATCCGACATTTCTAACGCAGCTATTCTAGTGATGGCTCTAAGTGCACTTTGCGCGATTCTCCCATATTAGACTTGCGAGCGTGATTTGATCACATGTGGCCTTCTATACTAGAAATCGCTGCCGACACTTAGGTTTCGAAATAAAAGACATGTGGTGATTAGGCTCCCCAGTCGCCAATTTGGATGGGAGAGTCGCTAAAGACGTCCCCGCAAAGCTCCTGGATCGCTCGGTGCCCCCATAGACTCTCGATGACGAGATATCTCGGTCCGTGACTTGGATTCGTCGGCTCAATGTCGAATTCAGGCGTCCGAATGATGGCCCCAGAGTCTTCCAAGCCTCCCTTGGACTCCGCTAGGATACGTGGCTCTGACTCCGAGGCATCGGTAATCGAGATGCGGATCATGACAGCTGGCAAGGAGCGAGTGTCGTGATGTGAAGTCTCCGACAGAGGTGGCAGGCTTCGAATAGATACAACGGCTCGAGTTACCCATGAAGCGCTGATGGGTACCCTCCAGCGCTGTCCTTCTCCTCCCAAAGTGAATGGTGATATCGGTGTTCGTAGCTTTCCTGCTGTATCAGCCGGTATAGGCTCCAGAGTGATTGGCGTCATAGAACCGATCCGTAGTGTAAAGTCAGCCGTCTGCTGCGCTTCAAAGGTTGAACAAACCAGAGTGTAATCTCCGGCTTCGAGCATATCCAGTTCGGCAATGGCACAGCCACGACGATACTCTCCCGATGAGACAACCAGGTCCTTCGTTTTGACGGTGTTTGCACGCTTCCCTCGTGCCCAGAGCAAATCAACATGGACGTGGACATCTCGGTTACCTGTAGACAACAGGGTGGATATGGGGGTGGGCGCGAGGAACCGACAGCTTGTACTGAGGGTTCAGGAAGTAAGTCGTGCATGATGAATTCCCCCCAGCCGTCCGTCTATTCCAGCAGCCGCCTTGTTCCGTGAAATGCGTCATCTTCTCCTCCGCCTCTTTGACGTGCACTGGCCCATTTGAGAAGATGAAGAGCGAGAAAGTGTAGCTGGGCAAAGGCAGCGCCTGCTGGTCAACGACGACTGTGTATGCCTTGCCGGCCCTGCTCTCAATCCGCGCCAGCGTCTGTGGAGAGTCAACATATGGCCCACAGTATGTAGCTCGATCGCTGTGCTGGACTCTTTTGCCTTGATGATCAAACACTAGAATGCTCATGTAGCCCAGTTGACTAGCCACGGCAGCTAGAGAGCCAGACTTGTTGCGCGCAATCTCGAGCTCAGGATCTGCAAAATGGCGGCTCAATAAGATCCATACCGTTCCCCCTGTAGGCGAGATGATGGAGAATTGCGGGTTTCGCACCAATGACGCCGCAAAATCTTTGGTGGGGATATCCCAAGCAAAATGACGCTCTTGACGATGGGAAAACAAGGCTGGATTCCAGTTGAGATACATGGACTCGAAATGCTGCGCTATATCCTCGATAGCCAGCCAGAGGGTGCCCGCAGAGGGCGAATCAGCATCCTCATCGCTGGCCTCAGACGACGAAGAGTCAAAGTTGGCCCCTACGGAGCCATGGATGGCGGACCACCCTTTTCCCGTCCACGTCTGACCGTGTGACCAAGGATTTTTCGATCGAGGAATTTGCGGTTTGATGAGTCAAGATCCTGCACAGCATAGTCATGCTCCCCTACGAGGCCCATGATATCTTCCTCTTCTGTAGAGACGTGGCCTGTACCCAGCGTAATGACAACGTCGCCCATGTCGTAAGCTGTCTTGACCCGATTCCATGCCTCATCTATGTCAAAGTCCTCCCTGTAAGGTATCATGTGAGTATTTTATCATCTCTCTCTGAGTTTACAAGTGCGAACCCATACCTTTGGAGGAATAACTGTTCGGGTATCCACCCCGTGAGGACCCAAAGATCAGTCCCTGAATTGCTACCGGGAAAATCATAGCCACCCCGTACTTTGAGATAGGCCTTTTCAAGCAAAGCCGGCCAGATCAACCGAGGATTATGTCGATTGATGACAAAGAGGGCTCGATCCGTTCCTGAGGATGGCAATCTGTCATCAATGACGACTCGACGAGCACAGCCATTGAAATTTAGACGAAATATGTATTTTCCCGAAGGAGAGAGCTTGGGCTGGCCTCTCCCGTGGTCGAACGGGTGCATAATCTTGGAGAGAACCTGGAAACACCGCCGTTAGGTACAAGTTTGGCCATCATGGCGTGCCCAGGTTACGTACTGCGTGTTTTCCAGTCCAAATCCTCGCGGCAGCAGAAAGACTAGCGACAACCGAACAGTCAGTAGTGATATCTTGCGCCAAGTCGAAGCGCGTGCCTTGGGTCATCAGAATGCCATCCTGGCCGGCAGAGAAGGGGCCGAATAGCTCGTGTGGTCTTCGCCAAGCCGAGAAGTTGGCTATTTGGGTTTCGGAAAGCGGGAATACGGTGTCATCACTAGTCGTTTCGTTAGATTTAGAATTGATTGCTGCCAATTTTGGAACACCACAACGCCAAGGAGACGTAGAAGCATAGGACGACTCACACAAATGGCTTCAGATCATCTCCAAGCTGGAACTGTGCGTCTGAGGGGTCTTCACCCCAGGGAGGGTAGTAGCTTCCGTGAAGCCGTGAAGCGCCCTGCAGAATATTGAAGCCATCCGCATGTGATGATGCCGGTGGTGCTGTCAGCTGGCTCTTGAGCCGTTCGGCAAGTGCAATGAGCTGTTTGCATTTGCGGCGACGTCGGGATGCTTCGTCTTTACCGATTCCCTTTTCTGCAGCTGCTCGCATGTACAGCTCGGCCGCTTGTATGGCATAGTCCAAGGCATTTTGGCCAGTTGATGTCGCGAGTAGAGACTCTACGTCCTGGGGGAGAAGAGCATCGTCAGCGACCGAATTCCCGCGGCAATCTTGCCAATACTAAGAGAGCAAAGCTTACTTTTGCCCTCCTCTCCATGCCTTAGGGAAATGGCATCATGGCATCACGGAGCTCTTTTTTGTTAGTGCCGTAGCAGTGACAAGCTGCTGCTTGGGTGGGTTTAAAAACAACATGCACCTAACGGATATCGGTACTTACATCATAGGCAGTCCCGGCGAGCCTCTGCCACGACCCCATATTAGCTAACTTATTACTAATATTGCCGCCGAGATTCGGCTGGTGAACATCCCATTCTTTGGATCCTTGTGCCATCAGTAGCCGAGAGTACATAGACGATACTTGCATGAGTGTTACAAGCCTCGGTAAATATCTCATTTGCTCTATGGGGGTATTATTCTAAAACAGCTCATCTATTTCGTCCCTAAAGTCCGCATGAAGCTGCGACAGGACATAAAAAGGCTTGGTTTGTCGCACTGAGCTCTTTGCAAGCTCCATATAGCCGGTTGGGGTCTCGCAGCTCGTGTCATCATTAGAGTTGCTTATGGCAACGGCCTGGAGGCTTGAGATCTTCATTTGCTTCTCCTTGACAGCAATTGTTCCTACATTCCGCTTTCTACAACATGTAATGATTCGACGCGAGTCCCTCCTCTGACAAGTTCCCAAGCTCAATTCCTCATCAGAGTCCCAGCAAGCCTCGATTCCCACGTCATTCTGCTTTGCCAGTTTGACAGATGTACCAACATCTCGGTCAATGGTCTTCTTGGGGCTGGGCAGCACCCATTCGCTGATCCCCTCTTCCCATCGCCATCCCGAGAAAATGGTGGTGAGCTTTGCATTGGCAGATTTGGTGACAGGCAGGCTCTCCGCAAAGGTCAGATCGCGAAGATCTTCGGTTTTCTGAGCTAGCATGAATGCAACGTCCTTTTGAAGCCCGTGACCCAACCAGTCGGGCAGTTTTCGGTGACTCAAGCTTGATAAGACATCGGAGAGGATTTCCTGACTTGAAGCCGTGCTGCTGCGGCGGCGACATTGGATGACGGTGCATAGAAGAATCACCGTATGCTGGTATTGTGCACCATTGTTCGTATCAGCGTCGATTTTGTGAGCCATGTTTTCAAACTCCTCTACAACTCGTCTTTTAAAAGCCGGGTTTGCCAGGTCTGAGTTTACCACCGCAAGGTAGCGTGCAAAAACGAGCAAAAAAGAGGCATTGTCCTGAGGGCTCCTACGGCTCCTATACCGTGCAATAAGTGAGATACTGCATTCAAGCACATGGACTAGCCGTCTCCACGCTGATTTTCGTTGCTCCTGCTCTCCAGGTATAATTTGCGCCTCCAATGTTAATGCTGCGACTGCTAAACCAGCCGCAACGCGGATGAGGGCTTGTTCGATAGCACAGCAGTCAATTTCTTTGGGCCGGCTGCCTCGGGCAAGGGTCCATATAGCTATACACATAAATTCCACAACATGTGGTTTCGCATTTCCAGAAGTTAGGCCTTCGAGGCTAGAAATCCAGAAACTAGAAAAGGCTCGTGTAGAAAGCCAAGATGACGAGAGCAACCCTTTGTTGATCAGGGTAGAGACACACTCAAAAAGGGGACCGGGTATTTTCTTTCCTTTATACAGACTCAGTAATGCCCAGAGCGATGAAGAGTCCTTGTTCTCGTTGAGAGTGGTCGTTCCAGCTCGAAGCTTGGAAATTTGCCGTTTATTTATCGAGGCTACCAGCTGAGCAGCCTCTTCATTGCCGTTCAAATGAATACAGAGTCGTACGAGAATGTTGCAGAATTCCGGTCGAAAGAGCCCATCCAAGATGGCATTGCATAGGAGATGGACAGCTTGGGAACGAACCACCAGCCGCAGAGGACGCCATCCAAAGCCACTTGATCCTAATGCTTCCAACTGATCAAATATATCCGAAGCTGCATCCGACATGTCCCATACTGATTCAACTCCGCTCTCTTTCAATTGTTGCCGATCCCATGCGTCTATGTCTGCAATGCATGCTGGGACTTTGCGTAAACACATGGCAAGCAGTGATTTGCCACGAACATGCTTTCCTTGGAGGGCCGTTGAGTGTAATAATCGATTTAGCCAATGGAATATTGCTTCGTATATACGATAAAGCTCGCTAGGAACATGTCGTCGGATAGAATTCAACTCATCAACCATTTCAAATGGAAGAGAGTCTAGTAAACCGTGCTCAATATCGATGTTCTTCGCCGGCGTGTCGATATGGTCCCGGATCTTGCGCCAAACAGGGGTGCAGAAGTCGACTAATTCGGATGTCGGAGACAAGTTGCCCAGTTTCATCGCCCCGAGAGTACGCACTGGTCGTTGAGGAGTTGTCGCTGGTTGACCTGCCGTGGACGCCTCCTTCTTTGCCCTTTGGCCATACGTAGAGCGGACGCGCTTCGCCGTCGACTCTTGTCCATTATCTGAAGCTCGCTTGGATCCGGCCGAGGGCGCAGACCGATTCTCGGACATTAATCGTCGAAGACAAGCCAATCGAGACTGGAGCTGTCGAAGAAGGCGTTGGCATCGTGCGGCAGTCCACAGCTGTGAATTGTCCGACTCCAGACCCCTCAAGCCAACCGACAATCGCGATTTCGTAGCATGGCGTTGAGATGACGGTGCAGGTCTCGCGGCCTGCGCCAGCGAATCCATAAAGCAATGTTATTGGGAGCGACCAAAAAGAAATAAAAAGAAATTTTAATAGTCATAAAGGAAAAGAAAAAGAAAAGATGACAAAAAGAAAAACAAAGCAATCGCCTAATAGCATAGCATCATGGACGTGTTTGTGTAGTGATGATGATTGTGTACCAAGAAGAGTCGAGGCACAAGGCCTCTGTTTACTTTCTTCCAATTCGGCACTAGACCGCGGCCAAGACCAGCTAGGGTCCAAAACTTGTGGGGTACTTGGGTACTAACCGCACCTCTATGATTTTCGTAGCCGAATCAAGTACTGCCCATGTACCCCGCAGCTCCGAATTGCCGGACCATGGTCCAAAAACTTTTTTCTTTTCCTTCCGGTGCCGTCCTGGGCGAACTGACTCTTTTGCAACCCAATTCCTCAAGACGTCCCAGTCATTTCCGCTCAATATTTAAATGACTGGCCTCTTTGTTCACTCTCCAGTACCTCGTCTTTAACCGTCCCGCTTTCTCAATTCCCCCCCTTGTATGACAATGGCGGCCGAAGCACAAGTAGCTGCGTCTTCCTCTCCAGGTAAAGAGGTCCCGTGTATACAAGGTCTCATCGACGAATCAACTAACCACCGGCAACCCCCCCTGTAGCTAATGCTGTCGACGAGTCTCACGACAACGCTATGTCTGCTCCCAAGAACGCTGTGATTGAAGGGGAGGCGGAGGCGGAGGTCGATGCTGCGGCCGAAGGTATATTAGATGCTCTCTGCGGCCAATGGCGGGTTATGAGTTGCTCTAACATTGACTCATGTAATAGCTGTCATTAACCTCACGATTGTCCTTCCCGATCCCGAGGCCGAGAAGTTGCAAATCATGGTGGGCACATAACCGAGGCCTCATACCATTGCTCACTTCCCATTAATACAGCTTCTAGGTATCAACTCAAGAGCAAGTCCACGAGATTCGACAGTCCATCATCGACCTGCCACAGGCTTTTCAGTACACATGCTTCCACCTCGAGTTCCAAGGCCAGAAAATCAATGATTTCATCCCTTTGGCCGAGATCCCCGATCTTGGCACTGAGCCGGAATTTCACTTGGTGCCGGACCCGTATACCGAGAAAGAGGCTCGCATCCATCTGGTCAGGATTCGAGAGCTGATCGGTGCCGCGGGCAATCGTTCCGATGCCGCACAGGGTATCCTTCCCGGACTGTCGCTGTACGAGTCCGTGACCAACAATCTGTCGGCGGCCCAGGCTGAGGGTAGCGAGGTTCAGCCCCTTATCAAGGATTATGACTTTCAGACTATTCCCTCGATCACCACTCTCATCCCTGAGCCCATTGAGCCGGCACCCAAGACGGTCAAGATGGTGGCTCTCTCATCATGGAACCCTCCGCCTTGCCACCTGCAACAGCGTGGACACCTGCTCTACATTGTTGTTACTACCAACGAAGGCGAGCAGTTCCAAGTCACTTCTCACGTGTCAGGCTTTTTTGTCAACAAATCCTCCAATGCCAAGTTCGACCCCTTCCCACGGCCTGCACCCAAGGGCCAGTCATCGCACTCCCTGTTGAAGCTTATCGAGCTCCTTTCGCCCTCGTTCGCCGCCGCTTTCAAAAGCCTCCAGGAGCACAACGGCCAAAGGGACCCGTTGGCTACCTTCCAAATCACCAACGCCATCCCTAACTCGCCTTGGGCTGTGCCGTCTCCCAGCTCCACCCTCTGCACACATTCTCCTGATATCACGAGGCCTCAGGAAACATATCTGCTGGCCGGCGTCGATAACACCGACACATTGCGTGACTGGAACGAGGAGTTCCAATCCGCAAAGGAACTGCCGAAAGAGTCCGTGCAAGACCGGGTATTCCGTGAGCGCTTGACATCGAAGCTCTTCGCAGACTACAACGACGCTGCCGTCAAGGGTGCAGTGTTGATTGCCCATGGAGAGATTGCACCTCTAAACCCAACCGAGACCAGGGATGCGCAGATTTTCGTCTACAACAACATTTTCTATTCTTTCGGAGCAGATGGTGTCGGCACCTTTACCTCTGAAGGAGGCGACGAGGCCGCTCGTGTTGCCACTGGAAAGGATGTTGCCGGTGTGCAGCTTGTCAACCAGCTGGATATCGATGGCCTGTTCACGCCTGCTACTGTGGTTGTTGACTACCTGGGTAAGCGTATCGTTGGCCAGAGCATCGTTCCGGGCATCTTCAAGCAGCGTGAGCCCGGCGAGCACCAGATTGATTATGGTGCGGTAGATGGCAAGGACGTTGTTGCCATTGATGAGCGATTCACCGCCCCATTCTCTCAGCTTTCCAAGGCCCTCAAGGTGAAGGAACACCCTGTTTGGGACAAGGATGGCAAGAGATTCGACCTCGAGGCCAGTGTGGAAACTAAGGGCTTGATGGGTACGGACGGTCGTAAATACGTTCTCGACCTTTACCGAATCACGCCTTATGATGTCGCATGGCGGGAAGAGACGGGAGCCGCAGAGTACCCTCACAGGATGACGGTCCTACGACCGGAGTTGGTGGACTCTTTTGCACGCTACAAGATGAAGCAATGGATTGACATTGAATTGGCCCGCCGTGCCCAACCAAAGTCGGAAGATGCTTCGGCCGAGCCCTCAACCGAGGCCAAGGAGGAGACCAAGGAGGAGACCAAGGAGGAGGCCAAAGAGGATGCCAAGGATGAAGCTGAGAACGAGGCCAAGGACGAGAACGAAGTTGCGAAAACTGACGCTGCCGAGGCTGAGAAGAATCAGCCCAACCTGTCCGATTTCAAGTTCGCCCTCAACCCAGACGCATTCAGCGGCCAGACCCCTCGCACTGAGGAAGAAAAGGCCGAGCTCGAAGCCGATGAGCAAGAGGTCAGGGCTGCAGGCGAATACTTGCGCGACCGAGTGATTCCCGAGTTCCTGCGCGAGCTCACTGATTCCGACATCAGCTTCCCCATGGATGGCCAGTCACTTGGTCGCATCCTGCACAAGCGAGGCATCAACATCAGGTACCTCGGAAAGATCACGACGCTCGCCGTCAATGATCGACTCCGCTGCCTGCGCGAAATCTGCATTCAGGACATGGTTGCTCGTGCGTTCAAGCATGTGTCGGCCAACTATCTGCGCTCGCTTCCCGTTCCATTTGCGCCCTCTTGCGTGTCTCATCTCCTGAACTGTCTTCTGGGTTATCGGTTCAACGCCAAGCCCACAGCGGACATTGATTCATCCTTCCGGGAGCTGTACCCAGAAGCCGATTTGTCGTTTGAATCAGTCACCCCCGAGACGCTGCGAGAGCAGATTGAACAGCAGGTCCTGAAGCGCTTCCGCTACCAGCTTGGTGCCAACTGGTTCGACGAGTTGCACCCTGTGCAGCTGCTCCGTGACATTTGCATCAGAGCAGGTATTCAGGTGCTGGCAAAGGACTATGCGTTTGAGAGCGGTGCCGTCCCTGCCGAAGCCCCTGTCAGCGCCGCCCAGCCAGAGCAGACAAATGGCCATACGAACAGCGAGACAAAGAGCAAGAAGAAGAAGAAGGCGGCGGCAAGGGAGAGCTCACCAACCGCCCCCCATGCCCCTGAGGTGGTTTCTACCTTTACCCCTGACGATATTCTGAACGTCGTGCCGGTGGTCAAGCACTCGTGCCCCCGAAGCTCTCTTGCGGAGGAGGCCCTGGAGGCGGGACGTATCTCCATCCTTCAGAACCAGAGGAAGCTTGGACAGGAGCTGCTTCTGGAATCTCTGTCCCTTCACGAGCAGATCTACGGCATCCTGCACCCAGAAGTGGCAAAGGTCTACAACAGCCTGTCGATGCTGTATTATCAGCTCGACGACAAGGAAGTCGCCGTTGAGCTGGCTAGAAAGGCCATCATCGTCTCCGAGCGCACTGGCGGCGTTGACTCAGCTGAAACGCTGCTCAACTACTTGAACCTCAGTCTCTTCCTGCACCAGGTTGGCGATAGCAAGTCAGCCCTGGCCTATTCCATCCACGCGCTGAAGCTGTGGAAAATCATCTACGGACCTGGCCACCCAGACTCGATCACGACCATCAACAACGCGGCCGTCATGCTGCAAGGTGTCAAGGCCTACCACGAGTCCCGGCTCTGGTTTGAAGAGTCGCTGCGCGTGTGTGACTCCATCTTTGGCAGACAATCAATCAACTCTGCGACTCTCCTGTTCCAGTTGGCGCAGGCCCTCGCCCTCGACCACGACTCCAAGGCGGCCGTCAACAGGATGCGCGAGTCATACAACATCTTCCTCGCCGAGCTGGGCCCGGAAGACAAGAACACCAAGGAAGCCGAAAGCTGGCTGGAGCAGCTGACCCAGAACGCGGTTTCGATTGCCAAGCACGCCAAGGATGTGCAAGCCAGGCGTCTTCGATCGGGCATCAAATTCCCCGTTGCCACAGCCGCCCAGACTGCCGGCGCAGTACCGCAGCGTGGAGCGGCGTCTAAGATGGATTCCCGCAGCATCGACGAGCTCCTGAAGTTCATTGAGGGCGCCGACGCATCAAAGACTGGTTCCAAGAAGCGGCCCGGACGCGGAAACCCCAAGAGACGAGGAGCGACGAAATAAAAGAAGATCATCTATGAGCATGCTACTTTGAAAGCAGGCAGGCAGGCGTGAATTGTTGTTTAAAAAACAACAACTCGATGTTGATTATGTATTTAACGAGATGTCATGGTTTTTTTCATGAATGGGTTATGGGCATAGGCTTCAGGACAAAAGGGATGGTGTAGCTGAAATGGAATTCCTCGGGGCCTACAGGATAAATGTATGCTTTTGGGCTTTGGGGGAGTCTTGATGAGTTGTATTATATAGTTGTTCGGAGGGGGATACAAAAAAAAACGGAAGGGGGGGGGGGGGGGAAGAAGCAAAGGACCATGTATATCTACGTACACCATATAGTTGGCTTCCAGCTTGGAAGCAGACGTTGAACAAAATACCTCACTCATTAACGTATATGAATAGTATATCTCGTCACGAATGTATTCTCGATAGATTTACATCGAAAGATGAATCTTCAACAGGAACAGACAGAACTTGACAACGAGTAAACTGTGCAAATACAACACAATGTGCCAGCAGCATGTGGTTGGCAATCATGCTCGGCAAAAACTACACGACTCAATTTTAATACAATGGCCCCGCCTATAAAACCAGGTATCATCACATCCTCCCACCAGCCAAAAAAAAAGCAAGAAAAAAAAAACACCAATAAGCCAACCGAGGTTTGATCACGACATATTTTTTGCGCCCCTCAGGATTTTGCCCGACTCATACGCCGCCTTCCCACGTTCCCATTGTCCCTTGAACCCAATTCCATATAGACGTACAGACGAATGATGCAGAAGAAAAAATAAAATACAAGCATAAATTCATAAAAAAACAAGTTTTTGGGTACCTGTTGAAAGATGTACCGTTTCATGAACCGCCCTTCAAGGCCGCGCCGATGGAAACGCCTCTCTCTACTGGAGCGTGGTACGCACCAATGCTCTGAAACCCCCTAGACGGAATTCTGTCAGTATCAAATTGGGAAGAGGGTGGCTGTAGTGCTGTGTATATATATATATATACGTACTTCATCAAATCAAACCCTTGCTCATCCTCGGCCTCATCCGCAGCATCCGTAGGTTCTTGCTGTCCAGACTTCTGCGGTCGAGACGGACTGCTTGGCGGTGACTTGCCGACCGCAGGCGGGCTGCTGCTCTGAGGGCGCCCCTCTCCAGCAACTCTCGAAGGACTGACTTCGTAGGGCGCCAACGGCTTCAGCGGCGTGCTGCCAATGTCGGCATACTTCCAAAAGGGCGCCGGTGAGCTGGTCGGCATGTGCTGGCTGGGCCGCTGCGCAGTGCTCGGAGGCGCAAGCTTGGGGTGGACTCTCGGCGGCGCCGGCGTAATGAATGATGTGTTATCATCTTGCATGTACGACGACGTCAAGGTGGGCGACTGAGGGTGGAAGCCAGAAAAAGACGAGTCGCCCGCTGCCGATTTCCTCGCCCGGGGCAGAGGGCTTCCGTCCGCAGTCAAGGCCGAGCTGCGGTCCGTCTGTCGGCCATATCCGCGATCCGGCGTTGACTGTATGGCGCGGAGGGACGACTGAGGGGGAGGCGATACCAGCGACGATCCTCGCCTCTTTTGCGCGGATGAGGGATCCCGGGCCAGGATATCTTTTGGGCCGTGGGTAATGTAATTGAGCTGGCTCGGTGACGATGGGACTGACGATCCCCGGTGACCGCCACGTCCGATCTTGTACGCATTCCTCACCATTTCGTCCCGGGTCTCGGGGACGATGTGCCATTTCATTCCTTTTCCAGGCTCGTCGGTAGAGCGGGCGACCTTGTCAAACGATTTATTAAGCGACAGATTGTGCCGAATAGAATTCTGCCACCCCAAGTCAGCACTCACCAAAAACAAAAACACGCCGATGCAACCAAACTACCACTCACCTGCCAACCTGCCGCATGCTGGTGGCGATAATAGGAATAACTATTCATGATAAAGTTATAGATGCCGTTTAGGTTGAGCTTGCCATCGGGGGCATTCAGAATGGCCTGCGTTATCATCTGGGCATAGCTGTACTGGGGCTTGATGTGCTGGTTGTCGTCGAGACTAAGGTCTACACCACTGGCTCCAAGAAGGCCTCCCGGAGTGCTCGCCGCAACCGGAGACTTGACAATCGTCGCCGTGCTATGGTCCTGCGATGACGTCGGCGTCCCCGGCCGCTTTAGATCTACTTTGGCCGGTGTGCCGGGCCCGTACTGGCGAGGCTGCGCAGCCTTTGGTGCATCCACGCCCCGTCCGCACCGCTGGAGAAAGGTGGGATGGACGTGAAGCGCACTGAGCTCCGACGGCAGCACAAACATCATCTCGACGTTGCCAATCTCGACGACCTCTCCGCTCGTCAGAGGATGCGACGTCTGCGGCTTGATCGTCTGGCCATCCACCTTGGCGCCGTTGCGGCCCTTTACGTAGAGCATCCAGATCTCGTCCTTGGAGTTGAACGAGATGGTGGCATGCTCGCGCGACACCATCTTGCCCGGGCCGAGGTCGGATGTGCACCGCATTCTCGCTGCTGGCCGGCCCGCCGTGGGACGGTTCCGGCGCGCGCCCAATGTTGACGTTGAGCTTGGTGATGTAGTATGTCCAGTCCTGCGCCGCGATCTTTGCATATGCCTTGACGCCGTCGCCGTTGGCCTCGTGGATGGCGTTGGAGTGATCCTTGCTCGCCTGGACCGGCTGCGTTCGGAGCTGCTGCGTCACCTGCGCCACCAGCTGGTCGTCGTCGGCTCTGGGCGACGACGAGGCCTCGGGCGCCTGCGACGGAGCGCCGGCCGGGACGGAGTCGGGCTGGTCTGGCGACGACGCTCTCTTGCGCCGCTTGGCGGGACGGCTGGGCGACGAGCTCTCGAGGTCTGCGACGGCTTCCTTGCCCTTGCGAAGGTCGCGGCGCCCGCGCTGGGAGCGCTTGCCCGATGGCGGCATCGTCGGCGTTGTGTCGTTGTATCGGGTGTCGAGTCTGGTGAGGCAAAGGCTGGGTGGAATGGAGGGGGAGGGTCGTTGCGGACTCGATGCTGCGGAGATCGATCTCTTAGCCGGAGTATTTAGAATAAATATTTTTTTTTTCTTTTTTTTTTGGCCCGTCGTCTTGCTTGAGAGCAGCTCGGTTCAACAGCCAGCTGGTGGTCGGGCGGTCTGGAGGCGGCGCATGAAGGGCCACAGAAGCCTGCGGTCAAGTTTGTGCGCCCCGGGCTGGCATTTAAAAGGAAAAGGGCGTGCAGAGAGGCAATGATTCAATCCAAAGTAAAGCTGCCCATGTTTCTGATGGCTTGTTCAGACACAATCGCGTTCGCGTCGGGCGACCCACCACTTTAGATGTGGGAACTCTAAAGTGGCGGGAGGTACCTGGGTACATGTACATGCGAGGCTGGTATTTTCGCTACGTTTCAAGACTCGATGCAGGGCGGCGCGGCAGACTCTTCTTCAGCGGCTACCTGAGGGACTAGCGGGACGGGGTACTTGTACTGCAAGCAAGGTACCTATTTCTCAGAGGCAGTGCGTAAGGCTTCCATGTTCTTTTCGGAGCATGAGACATGCGTGCTGGAATTCGCTCATGCTACCTTAGTTAGTCTGAGAGAAACCTTGGAGAATCGCTGCCGAACATCCCTTGAACACCAAGTACCGTTTGGGTACAAGCTACAGCGCTCAAAGGGCACGAGTGCCTAAAACAACCACAAAAAAGGGCACTCCCAGAGTCAAAGTACAAGGCAGTAGTAGGTACATTCGAAGAACATGCAAGCACAAACAACGCCGCCCTCAAAACACATTCCGGCACTTGTACCCGCGCTGTACCTTGTACTGCACTATAGGTACTGTATCATCAGTCCAGGGATCTGATCTGCTTCGACACGGCCAAAACACAGGCCACACCACACCAGACCAGGTAGCTCGAGCTCGATTCCTTGCCGGTGCCTTAGCAGAGCATGTGCGCAGTCCTTACATGCATATCATCCCTGCTGCTTTAGCGCCGGGCCGATGCTCTGACGCGGAGAATTGCTTTTCCCGCCCGGAAAGCCTTACGCCGTGCGCGCATTGGCCGAGCCAGAGTGGTGGGATTTCTACACTCTGGCAAGCCGATTTCTTTTAAGCATTTTGGACGTGTTTTTTTGCAACCTTTTTTTTACAGGGCCAAAAAAAAAGGTCGGCATCGGCAGTGCATTTGCCTGCTACAATCGCTTAGGACGCCGCTGAAGGAAACGACGATCTAACCATCACCTGGCTGAATTCTACCAACGCCTCGTGTCCATCAGCAAATACCAACGCTCAACACTCGCTTGGCCCCCTCGACGATGCTCCTGAGCCCATCGGCTTCGATCGCGATACATCATGGCTAGCGAGCAGGTCTACGGCGTCACGCCGCCAATCTCCGTCACTCTCCCCACCGAGGCAGAGAAGCGTGCTAGCGATGCCCTCATCGAAGAACTCCGGCGCCAGAAAACATTCGAGAGCCCATCAGACAATCATTCGGCTCTAGCGCCGCACTAGCGCCCCGCTCGCAAGCCCACGGGATGCGCCGCCGTGGTTGCGCCTGGCCTGGCTCTCCTTGATTGTGTTCTCGAGACTAGCCAGCCCGGGTCAGGCAGAGTGTCGGGCGCCAAAGGGAGCTCCGGGTTTGACGCAGTTCCTGGCACTACGACGGACTACTGTGCTCGCATAGTATTAACGGATGGAGCGTCTGCCGAGAGAGCCTTGTGGAATCCATACTATATTACTATCCAAAGCTGGAGACGACAGAGTCCAAGTCAATTTACACCATCACCACTCAGCTGAGCGACTCCATCGTCTCCAGTTCTTTTCAGCCTCCGGGCAGCGTTTCCCCTGCATTAGCCGCTTGCCGGGAGCTCCCAAATGGGTGCACGCACACCGCCAATTGTTCAGATGCTTCTCTTTTTTTTCCTTTTTTTTTTTTTTTTTTTTGCGCCCAGGTGTTGATCGAGTTCCACTGCCGGTGGCATGGGCCGAATGCTGCTCGTAATGGTAGTGTAATGGTACTCGTACAGACGCCAGCAAGGCCGTCTGTGCGTGCAGGGCATGGCTCCAGCCTCTAGGACTTGACTAGAAATCATACTGAATACGGGATCCATCGTGTCTAGGAGTTTCCCGTAGTGGTGCTTCCAACATGCTGTGTGCTCCATGTTATAGTCTGCCCAAAGATGGGCCTTACAGGACAATATGTCGATTACACTTGTGACGTCTGCAAGCTCAATGTAGAGCACACATTGTAAACTCAATCCTAGCATCCTTTTGACAGCTCAGCCAAGTATAGACCCTGGACACTCGTCCTTTAGCCCAAGGAGCTCAACAAGACGTGGCTTTGCATCTACTACTAGTGGCCCTCATGCACGATGGCGGCGGAGCCATCATCTTAGATTGACTCTGGGAGATTGCACCGTCACTTTTGCCAGCCCCCGGAAGTCGGGCCACGATGTGACAGAGCACCTCTCCCATGCCACTTTCGTCTAGCCGCTCACAATACGGAGTAAACCGCTGCCTTTCCGGTCACGTCCATAGTAATACTACTACTAGTACTTGCAGGTATTACTGTACCAAAGGGCAACCTGCATGTGCTCCCTGATTATGACTAGTACTACTAGTACTACTACTACTTGTACGACAAGTGGATAGGATGAAATGTCCGTGCCGCAGGCCTGTCAGAGGCCCATCATGATCGGATCGTCGGCGGCTATCTTGTAGTCCCTGAGCCCTACCCGGGAGCTTACCATTGTTCCCATCGGGAGGCCATCAACGGGAATGATGTAGTTGTGATGCTAGATATTCACTATAATCATGACATCCCAGGCCTTTGCAGAGGAGTGTTTTCATGAATAGATGTTGTTGTTGCTGATGGACATTTCATACAATTCAAGCACTCTATTCATGCTCGACTTGTCCGCAACTTTACAATGTTATACACGCCAAGCACGGCACAGCGCTTTGCCACAACTCACTCCCCGTCAGCTCAACAACAACCCAATGACCAACTTGAATGCAAGTCTCAAAACTATTGGCCTCTCCCCCTGCTCACAGAGAATGGCCACGGCCCAAACGGGCACCCTTCCCATTGGCCCACGTCGGCGTGACCCTGCCGCAGCCGCCGCGGATGCACTGACAAGTCTCAGTTGAAGGGAGATGAACGAGCAAGCCCAAGTCTCCACCAACAGGGCAATGGGACCAAATCAGCTTGCAACGTCAAGAGACACCCAGCTGTGCCCTGAAATGAATGCCAAGGGCAGTTGTGAAAATTGTTCAAGACAACAAGGCAGAAACAAGACGGCAAACCAGGTAGAGCTCAACCATGGCGGCTGAGATGCCACGCCCGGATCTTGGGCATCGAGGAGGGCTTCTCCCTTGGCTGGACGTGTCTTTTGTAGCACGTAAGGGCATGGTGATGCTTAGATCTCACCATATTGCAATGGTAATCTGATGATTTGGCGAATATAGTATTGTGAAACAGCCAAAAACGAAATATGGATGCCCAGCTGGCTTCTCCCAAAGTCCTGATGCCCTGCTCCCAGCCTCTCACCACCACCATTGACCGACCATCCGTACGTGCACTGACATTCACAGAGTCGTCCCCGTCATAGAAACAGTACTAATTACGTGTTATCCGGCTTGTGTCCAAGACACGGCACCCAAGCCACCGAGTCTCCCTGCCTATCCCTTTCAATGTGCAGCGTCAAGGAGATTGCGATGTTCCTCTCCCTGCATACACACATCCAAGCACGGCCGTCAACTCTGCTCCGAGATGGATCGAATGGAGGAGATGGCGGTGACATTGCTCGTGAGACTCGGGAGGCAATGGAGGGGGGGAAAAGGTATAAAGTCGACCTTCTTCCCCGTCTTCAACCAGACATCGTTTCCTCATCCTCATCAACATCTTCTCTTACACTCAACACCACTCTCTTACACACACACACACTCTTCTATCAACTCTTTGTTGTATACCAACCACCAACACCTTCAAGATGCAGTTCTTTGCCGTCGCCGCTCTCTTCGCCGCCAGCGCCATGGCCGGTCCCATGGGCCAGGAAGGATGCCCCGGTGGTGTTACAAACACCGTTCCGCTCTGCTGTGCCACCAACCTCCTCGGCCTCGCTGTCCTCGATTGCGACACCCGTAAGTCTCTATCCTCAGCTTGCGAGTTCACGACGATGATTTGTGGCTAACGTATACACGGCAGCCACTGTTCCGGTGCCCAATGTCGACATCTTCCAGGCCCACTGCGCTTCCAAGGGCAAGCATCCCATCTGCTGCACTCTTCCACTTGTAAGTATACCTCCAGAGCGAAATCGAGGAACATATGACGCTACAGCTGCTAATTGCTCTCTTGTATCTAGGCCGGTCAGGGTCTTATTTGCACCCAGCCCACCGGAGCCCAATAGAGTGCCTGTTGCGCTTGGATGGTGAACCCCGTCCACGGCATCACGGGGTTCACAAACACTGGTATCGAGGGGCTCGCAAATGGGAGGACATGGGTGGCAGTGGATGGATACGGCTGGCTATAGGAGGAAATGGATGGATACAATTGGTACATGGTTCATGGCGGAGGATTTAATGGTATATTTGGCGATGTATGTAGAGTCTCTCTCACATGGCAGATTTCAATGGCAACTTTATGCGCGTTGTGTCAAATTCTCCTTTTAAATTCAGACGCCTGAATGTCGTCTTGTCGTATGATCGGACACCCGCAGTCTTGACGCAGTCCAAGGCAACGATCCGTTTAACCTTGACCCATCCACTATTCAGCAGTCTTTCAAGCCGTGATATTACCTTCATCCTTGCCGTTGATGTACACTCCAAGGGTCACTTACCCCAAATGCCCGCTTGGATTATATTTCAAACTCCGCACATGTAGACCAAATCTCCGCTGTGATTTGGACATTCAACCAGCTGTTTCATTAGGTATTAGTTACTCTGAATCCTGTGTAAGCCGTTTGTGATTCCGCCTTGTATACGGAGGCCGTCAAATGTCGTTTGCCACTCGCCTTCCCAATCGGGGAGCTCCGTGGGTGACAAACGCGCCCCACATTTCCACTTTCATCGATGAATTTCTACGCTTGTTAGCACTGGCCATATTGTGATGATTAAGAAAAAACATTCCCGATATCAAGTCTCCAACATTGCTGTCAACCAAACCCTGGCAACTGTCCACGTTCAAACGACATCTCGCACAACTCATCGAATTCTTCCAAAAACTCACTGCATTCCATCACGCTCGACACAAAAACAATGGCAGACGCCGAGGCCGGCACCGCGCCCGTCGCCCTCTTCAAGAAGCGAGGCGCAAAGGGCAAGGCGAACCTGCGCAAGCGGCCGGCAACTCCTCCCCCGGCGGCCAGCGACAGCGACAGCGACAGCGACTATTCATCCTCGGAAGACGAGGCCGGCCAGAGAGTCAAGCGGCGCAAGAAGACGGCCGTCGTCACCGCCGCGGCAAGGGGAGCCGCGCCCAGCAACCAGGACGGCGGCTCCGCGGTCTTTACGGCCGACAGAAGCGTGCCCATTGCCGACAGCAACGACGCGACCAAGCAGAGCAACTGGTACGACGAAGACGCAAGGGACGCGCTGTCGGCAAAGAACCTCCTCGGCTCGGCTCGAGCCCCAAGAGACGACCAGCCCGATGGCACATACAAGGGACTGGCGAACCAGACTTCGTTTATACAACAGAACCCAGATGCTCCTCGAAAGACTGTTGGACCTTTCAAGGCGCCTACAAACATCAGAACCGTCACGATAACGGACTATGCCCCTGATACGTGCAAAGAGTTAGTATACGCCCCTCTGGCCGTTTCGTTTGCCACATACTGACTGATATCACAATAGTTATCGCATAACGGGCTGGTGCGGCTTCGGTGATAATTGCAAGTACCTACACGATCGCTCTGATCTCAAGGCAGGATGGCAGTTGGATCAGGAATGGGAAAAAGTCACAAAGGGCAAGAAGAACCTCGGAGGAACCGTGGTGGCCAGCGCGAACCGGAACAAGTCAAAGGCAGAAGACGACGACGACGACGACGATGCGATTCTGGAGAGCATTCCGTTTGCCTGCATCATCTGCCAGGAATCGTACAAGGAGCCGATTGTCACAAGGTGTGGGCACTACTTTTGCCTGCCGTGCGCTCTTCAGAGATATAGGAGAGATCCAACGTGTGCGGCGTGCGGATCAGGGACGAATGGCGTGTTCAACTCGGCGACGAGACTGAAGAAGCTGCTGGAGAAGAAGCGAGAGAGGGCGGCAAAGAGGAGACGTGAAGCGATTGAGAGGGGGGAAGAAGTGAGCGACGAAGAAGAGGAAGGAGAAGATGATGAATGAGACGAACCGAATTGAATGAATGGATAATGTTCATTGGGCATATAAACAAGGGTTGAATGAGAGACCGAGAATGGTTATAGTCTTTTTGCTGATAGACACGGCATTGTTCCTGCCTAGATCGGAGCCGTTTCTCCAAAGCAGAGCCTACATGTAATAATTCACTGCATTAGCACACGCCATTGTTTCCGCCCACTGTGTTTGTTGAATGATTAATAAATCAACTGAAAAAACAAACGTACCTGGCTGTGCACTGTGTGACAATGACCAACCCGCCGGCACATGTCATCATCCAACAAAGCTCCCCCTAACCATCGATGCTGTCACCGATAAGATTGCAACCAGGCTAGACCACTCCCGGCCCATCAGCCTCGACCGCCCCGCCATGTGATCGCATCCCCAAAGCCAAAGCCCCTCAAACGACCAGAGACAGCACAGGCTGCCTTGCCTTGTCACTGGAACGCCGAGTCAACAAGGTTTTCGCAAAGGCAGATCACGGTCCCCTTGAGTCATCAACCCTTTTTTCCTCTCCTGCCAAATCACATGCTCGCTCCGGGTCAACTGCCCTGGCCGTCTCGATAACCTCGAATTTGCTGCCTGGTGCGTTTCTCGACCGTGCCCCCGAGGCTTTTCAGAACTCCATCTTCTTTCTTCATCTTTACAACTCACCGATACCTCGAAACAAACATACCTTTTGCTCGTTGTCAAACCAGCTCAGCCTTGTTTCATTAAGAAGCAGTTTACCCACCCCGTTACTCTTCAACTCTCGTCCCAAGACACCAGCGACAGCTTCACGTCGTCATCATCGTCACCGTCACGATGAACTACCTCTACTCGACAGTCAACACGCTGAGGGACCGCTACACCCCCGTCACGCACACGTCGACCTTCCGCAACACCGGCCAAATCACCCCCGAAGAGTTCGTCGCCGCCGGCGACTACCTCGTCTACAAGTTCCCGACCTGGTCCTGGAGCGACGCCGACAACGAGTCCCTGCGCGCCAGCTACCTGCCCGCCGGCAAGCAGTTCCTCGTCACGCGAAACGTCCCCTGCCACCGCCGCCTCAACGACGACTTCGCCGGCGACGCCGGCCACGAAGAGTCCATCATCAACGACGGCGACGACTTCAAGAACAAGGCCGATGCCGCCGACGACGACGGCTGGCTGCGCACCGGCGGCCTGGCGAGCTCCCAGCCGCTCAAGGCGCGCGAGGTCAAGACGGTGGACGACTCGGGCAACGTCGGCGACGACGACCTGTACGGGCTGGACGACGACATCCCGGACATGGAGGACGAGGAGGAAGACGATGCCGTTCTTCGCATCGAGCCTGGCAACACGTAAGCTCAACACGTCTCTCTCTTGTTTCCTAAAAACCCCCAGTTTCGCCACTCACCGCCAGCATCGGCATCACCATACATCCATGGGGCTAACCTCCCATCCTTCACAGCGCTCGACGCACGTACAACCTCTACATCATGTACACGCCCTACTACCGAACGCCGCGCCTCTACCTGTCCGGCTACCAGGCGAGCGGCCACCCTCTACCGCCCATGAAGATGATGGAGGACATTGTCGGCGACTACAAGGACAAGACGGTCACGCTCGAGGAGTTTCCATTCTTCGCCAACCACGTCCGCATGGCCAGCGTCCACCCCTGCAAGCACGCGCCCGTCATGAAGTCGCTGCTGGACCGTGCCGATGCCGCGCTGCGCCTTCGTAGAGAGAAGCTGAAAGCGGGCAAGAAGCACTCGGCCGATGCAAAGGACGTCGAGGGCCTGGCCAGCGAACTGCAGAACCTGGACGTCAAGGGCGCCCAGGAGGCCGCTGACAAGGACGAGTGGGAAGAGGTGCAGGAGAACGAGGTGGACGACCAGGAGGTTGCCATCCGAGTAGACCAGTATCTGGTTGTCTTCTTAAAGGTACGTTCTTCTTCCAGTCATGTTCCTGCGTTGGGACATTCTCCCCCCCTTTCTTTGAAGGATTTGACAATGCTAATTGCTTTGGGAATCAACAGTTCATGGCTAGCGTTACGCCTGGTATCGAGCACGACTTCACCATGGGTGTCTGAGTATGCCAATGAATAGAATCTCCGAGCAGAAGAGAAAGAATTCCATGGCTGTTCCGTCTCGAGCTTACCCGATGTAGCCCGCTTCTTCTTCTTCTTCTTCTTCTTCTTCTAATCTAGTCATCTCACTCCCTCACTCACACTACTTTGGTTTCATGCGTTTGCGGCAGGCGTTTTGGCGTGTCATTGCTGGGGGTGGTGGCATACTTGGTCGTTATCCATATGTCGTCATGTTTAGGGTAGCAAAGAATAATAGAAATGTTCATCTCCTTCTTCACGTCAGACTCCCCTTGAGTGGCTTCAATGAGCTTTCCTCTGGTGGGCGGGCAATCCAGTATCCTACCGGTATCCCACTAGGAATGCTTCTTCTTGCTCCAGTTAGTTTGCATACGAGTAGTGTTCCATACAGCCGACATGTGGAGTATGCTCCATACGTGTGCTGGGAATTCATACGTATCCTGGACAAGATTTCGTCAGGTGAGATGATGTTATGCAGGGAGAGTTCAGGTCATGTCATATTCACCTACCCTGTATTGGACAACGCCTCCCATGCTGGACCACTCACCTGGTCAGATGCATCGGCCGCCCTGTGCCGTGCATGTACGAGTACGAGTGCATACTCTCGACGTCAGATGGGGGACCCTTGGTATCCATATCTGTGCATTCACATCCTTCTGTCTCGCTGCTGATCCGGATGCTAGCAGACAGACGGGGGCCTCGATCTCGACCCGCGGCAAGACAGCAAGACAGCAAACTAGGGGCCCTTCGGCGATAATCGCGGCCGGCATCGTGGACAGATGCTGATCTTGCACGATTTCGGGCTTCTCCACCGGCTTTTGTTGAAACAACGAGGCCTCTCGCGGTTGGACGATGTGTGAAACCACGGCCTTTTTCTTTTTGGAGCTACGGCCATTGCGGATGAAACAGTATACACTGAGCAAGCAGGCAGGCAAGCAGGCAGGCAAGCAAGCAAGCAAAGCAAGCAACCTAAGCAAGCAAGAAAGAGTAGGGCTTTTGAGCGGGACCAGCGTAGGACTTCCGGCTCGAGTGCGTGCAAGCGTCCGAAGCCCTTGTTACTTCTTGCCCGCCTCCCGTCTTTCAGCCCAGCATGGGCCATCAAGATGCACCTCGCCGTCGGCCTTTCCATGCGCATGGCTAGCAGCGGTATCAGACGGTGCCGATCTGGTAAGACATGGTGGCAGAGTGATCAAGGCACCACTGCTCCTTGATGCCGTAATGAGCGAGAGGATATCCCCTGATAATCTCCCGAGCTTTCGGAATCAGTCAAACACTTGGAAAAGCCCTGAAGCTTGTTTCTCTACGCCATGTAAGCAGTGTCTGTTGGCAGCCTCTTTTCGGTCGGCAAGCAGCAGTTGTGCGGATACTCGTCCTGGGTGTCTTTTTGTCTTGGCCATGGGACGGATACCCATCTTGCCCGAGAGCCGTCGTGGGCCTCCCAAGCTGTGTTTCTTTTTTTTTTTCCAAATCACGTCTTGGCCAAGTGATTGGTTCGCAGGGCTGTTGTCAAGGGAGCTCGTGAGACAATGCAAAATGATACGCAACGGCGCCATTCCTCTTGGAGGGAGACGCCATTCATCATGAGACATTGATTAGCACAATGGGGCAATATTTCGCGAGCGGGCATGGAGGCACTTACTTTTGCAAGCCATATTTGCTTTTTCCATTTTTCCTTTTTCTTTTTCCCCTCTCTCTCCCTTGCGTGGACTATGTCGAGCTAGGCCGCGGCTGGGGGTCACAAGTGCCCTGCATAAGGACCCCGGACTAGCTCTTCAGCCTGGGCATCTTGGTCCAGGTAGTTGAAACGATATCATACTTTTATTATTATTATTATCTGATAGAGACTTACTGTCCGCCGGGCCGGTTGGCTCATAGGCCAAGCTGCCATTCATTGGCGGCCGGCAAAGTCAATACCGTGCCAGGGGAGGTTCCTATGATGTTCCAATCTAGCCGGCGTGGCTTCCCATCCTTTATATGGCCATGGTACCTCGGCCAAACCCACTCTGGTAAACATATAATGTAGAAGAAAAAGAAAAGCTTTCCCGTCCCGTCCTGTCCTGGTGGAGGGTGGCAGTGCTCAGCTGGGCCTGAGATACGCTTGGCAGCTGAGAGACGGCGGTACCCCTTGACAAGTGCTTGAGCCTCTGAGGTGGCCCAAGCATCTTCAGCGTGCTGATGCCTGATGGTTGATCAGGGCTGCTGTGAACTGGGCATGCAACAACTGTTTGAGCATGCATTTTGTCCTGCAGGGGATTCTCGCGAAGCCGGTTGAGTATACCCTTGACCGTCGTATTTTCGCTTCTGTCCTCTTGCTGGACGAGCATACATTTCCGAGGCCAACTTTTCGGGAAGCATAAGCTCCAGAAGCCGAGCACGCAAAGTAGCCAGTGGGCTGTAGCGGATTGCGATGGCGTGGACCGAGACGGAAGGCAGCGTTGGTGGCCCATACTTGGGATCGTCGAACATGTCCAAAAGCGATAGTGGGATCTTGGCCTGGTAGAGATACATCCAGCCTTTGAGGTGCCGCTCTGTTACGTCTGCGCATTGGCCCTTTGAGTACAAGGTGGACAGGACCTGAGACTGGATTTGTGAAGACGCAAAAGTGTTAGTCCCAAGAGACGTGGAAATAAGATGAGCCATAGGGGTGCGTGACATACAAAGATGAAGCCCTTTGAAATTTCTTGAGTGCAGTTGATTTCTTGGAAATGCCTCCGTTTCTGCTGTGCCACACCAATGAGGAGCGTGACAATGTATGGGTCATTCACTGGATTGGGCGGGCAGACTTTAGCCCACTTCTTTTTGAACAAGTCGACGATGGGAGGATTGTGGCTCATAGATCGGTAGCTAACCGAGTGCTTTCGTCTCGCATAAATGTGGTCGCGGTCAATCAAGGCTGCCAGTGGCCGCTGGTGCCAAAGCGTGCTATGCGAGGAGCCTCGAAGACACAGGCTGATGCATGGCAGCCTTTTGATGACGCCGCCGTTGAAGTACAGGCCGAGAGCGTCACTGATGGGAATGGTCAGTCAACTTGATTGGGTGAGCAAGTGAGGAGGGACAAACTAAGCAATCAAGGGACATCCATCCATCGTCAAAAGCAGCCGGATGCCCTGTTCCCGATATTCGCCCTTGTAGTAGAAGTAGAAGAACTCTTGTAGGTAGGGCGTGCCACTACGCTTCTCGGTGTAATCTGCTTCTGTCACTGCGTACGCAGCCGGTGTCAATGGCTCAGCCACCACTTTTTCGAACGAGCATCCCAGGAGCTTGAGGTGACGGGCAGTCCATCGAATGGGGTTGATGATGATTTCTTCTCTACAGTGCTGGCGAGCAATGCCGTAGATGGACAACTTGGCAATGCGAGACGGTGCCGGCTTTCTACTGGTTGACGACATTGAAGAGGAAGCAACAGAAGAAGCAGCAGAAGAAGGAGAAGTGTTGTTGGAATCGTTGGCATCAGCCGTCGAGGACGACTGATAGATGACAATCTCCATGGCCGTGGTCTTTTTTTTCCTTGTCTTTTTGCTTGCTTGTCTTGTGTCTTGTGTCTTGTGGAAGAAGAAGAAGAAGAAGACGAGGAGGAGAGAGACAGAGTGAGGAGGAAAGACAACAGATATGGGAAACGACGAACAGACGGGAAGAACGTGACCAAGACCCAAGACCTGATAACCGAAAAAGCAAGCAAGCACTCGCACACGGCCCATGTACCTCCGTACCTACCTGTGCTGTCGGGTACCTAGGTAGGTACGTACCACCTGCCCGGGCACTGCGAGCTGAGACCCGCAGCCTGATTGGCTGGCACCAAGGGCTGGGGGGGGGGGGGGGGGAAATGGAGTGGGAGTTGGGAATTAGAAATGAGAATGAGAATGAGATCGGGTGGGCACCAGCTCCAACGCGGCGATCGACAGAATGACGGTGACAGCAGCGGTACGCGGGAGCTACAGGCACACACGCTCTCTTTCGCAGACACAGGCCCCAGATGGTAAAGTATCACGGCGGTACGCAACACCCGGCCCGGCCCAGCCTGCATTAGCCGCGAGTCCGACTGACAAGATTCACTTCACCTCGACGCTATTGGCATGGATGGATGGATGGGCCGCCTCTTTTCTTGGCTTGGGGGACGGCACAAGATGGGCCGCGTCTCTCTCTCTCTCTTTTCTTTTCTTTTTTTGCTTTTTCAAGGATTCAAGGGGGTTGCCACCCCCCCTGCTGACACAGCTGAGAGAGAAAAAAAAGAAAGGAAGAGGAAAAAAAAAAGAAAAAAAAAGCGACAAATGACAAACAGGCCACGAATAACACGCAGACTCGATAATCAAAGCGTCACGGGGGCGTCGCTCTCAGGCCGTCGGACTTGGGAAACAGAGCGCCCGGTGCCAACTGCACGATGCCATACAAGACGAGAGCCCGTGTCCCCTATTCTTCCGCCTCCCGCGCTCGTACGCCAAAAGCAAAGACAAGCCACACCACAAGTCTCTCCCCGCTTGTCAGGTTGAAACATGAAGCTAAACTCCAAAGGACGCAGTGGTGCAGGCAGCCGGACGGAGCAGAGAAATGGCGGACAAGACTGCATGTGGTCGGGGAGGGCACAGCACTCGTCCGCAGTCCACGGCACGTCTTTGCATAACTCACCTCCAGCGAGGCGCACGCCGTTCGTACGAGCACTTTGATTGACACGGCATTTTCCCGCTAACGCGCCAGGTTGCAGTCTAGCATCCCGTGTCTCAAATTTAGTCAAGGATAGCGCAGACTGATGGAAGTGAGAGAGCATCTGATGCTGGTAGTCAAGGACGGAGATGGCGGCAGACCCTTTTCTTGCATCTCGCCATGCACATGCTTACTATTGTGCAAAACACCTAGTCGGTGGAATGCTGGGCAACCTGCTTGGAATATTCATGTTGACCGTCAATCCACAACCAAAATGTATTCATCGTGAGGCATTATAAACTAGGTACTTCAAACAAGAAAGGACGGCACCCGCAGTCCCTCCTATTTAGCATTCATCAGCTACTAGTAGATGCGGTATAAACAAGTAAAAACACCAAATTCGACAACTGTAAGTACGAAACAGATATAAACACACACCCAACAAAAGAAATGTACCAAATTGAACCTGGCATGATCCCGCCAAGCTCAATTGTTGCACAAACAGCCCAATCCCAACTCTTCCCATTAGTAGTCCAAGCCCAGCCCGTTTCCGATGGAATAAAAACGCCCAATCTATCAACTTATACTATATAGGTATATACTGATGGTGGTGAAAGAAAACATGGCCGTGGCCACTAGCAAAGACCAAACATCATCCACAAAGCAGAATTGTCTGCACAGCTCTTGCGTTTCCCTTGGGCAGTGCCCTACCTCCTCCCAAAGGGAGCCCCAAAGTTGCGCGTTGATCTAAACTTGATGGCGACCTCGGGCTCCGAGTTCCTGCCATCACTATCATCACCGGAATCTTCCCTCTTGACAGGAACTGCTGGGGATGCTTCAGCATTGGCGGGCAAATGTTCGTCAGCACGGTAGGTGAACCATGGAAATTCGGGCTCCTGCTTGATAAGAGTCCCGTCATACGCAACGCCAGGATTGGCAGGCCATTTGCTGCGAGACGCGCGTTGCTTTGGTTGAGCGTGGACATCCCTCCTTTGGTCATCATCGTTTTGTGTTGGCCAGCGGAAAACGGGTCGGTCCATATTTCCATGGACGCCATCATGCTCCTCATCCATTTCCGACTGCGTCCCCGAAATGTCCGTGTTGTCAGGCGCTGTAGTCTGCCTGGCATCCGCACCATCAAAAGGCCTGCCGTGCACCGCCGACAACGGCGCCGGCACTGCAACAGGTGTCTGCACGGCCCTAGGCAGGGCATCCTGCCCCTGGCTGATTGGCTCGAGCCTTTCGTTCAAGGCAGCGAGGAAGAGCCCGTCCTGAGCGGGAATATTCTTGATCATCAGAGGACCCTTGAGAGGAGCATCGCCCGAAGCTGCTGAGAGGACTCCTGATGAGTCTACTCGTCTGAGATGATTGGAAGGATCGGAATACGCGACCCCGCTACTCTCGCCCACCTCCTCTCTCGCAGTCGCAGTCGCACTGCGATCCTCTGTCTCGAGCGAGTCACGCCCTTCGTCAAGGACAGAAGAAGCAGTTGGAGTTGCGCTGTCTCGGAGGTGCTCTTGGAGGCGCTCTTGGAGGCGCAACCTCATACTCTCATACGGATAATTGTAATTATCGGGATACCGTTGCTGCATCTCCGCAAGCGCCTCATAATCGGCCCTCTTGGGATCGTTTGCATCGACAACCTCTCCCCGCAGATTGAAGACGATGCAATAGTCACGGGACAAGCTACGCCGCCTTTTGCTAGGAGGAGACCCATCTGGAGGAGCTTCCTCAAATGTAGTCTTTCGGACGGTGCTTGCCCTGAGAGAACTGCCCTCAAGTTTTGGATCAGGCTCATGGACATCAACGGCGGAAAGCGGCCTCTTGGGGCTTCTCACCGGCGTCGAGACGCTACCGCTCGCCGCCCCCGCGTCTGGACAGGGTGAAGAAGGCAAGAAGGGCGAGAATGTTGGGCTTATTGGGATGGTGTCATGTCCAGGCTGAGGAGACATGGAAATCCGTGGAGCAGAGGCACGATTTGGAGGTGCTGAAGCCACAAGAGACGCAGATGTACCCAGAGGCGACGGGTTTGACGCCGAGAATCCAAGGCCGAAAAAACTAGAATAGCAGCCAGGCAGCCCGTATGCTTGGCGGATGTTCCGGGCGCTCCCGGGGCTACCGGCGCCGCCGCTTTGCCGCCGGGCCACGGGCGAAGGATGGTTGCCGAAGACTGGCGAAAGAGGGCTGCCAATGGTTGGCGAAAGAGGTTCGACGGCGACTGGCGAAGGAGGGCCGGCGACGACGGGCGAAGGATGGTTGCCAAAGACTGGCGAAAGAGGGTCGACGTCGAGTGGCGACCAAGGGCAGGCGGTGTAGGGCGAAGGCTGGCTGTCGACGACTGGCGAAAGAGGACTGGCAGCGACTGGCGAAAGAGGGCTGCCGGCGGGTACTGGAGAAGGGGGCTGCCGTCGACCAGAGGCGTGTTGCCTCGAAAGCTGCCTTGGTGTATGATTGGCTCGCCAGCTTGAACCTGATCTGCGTAGTCCTGCCC